>VWYI01028025.1:0-10311 GCA_013399455.1 Anthoscopus minutus
GGTAGGAAAAGGCAGAAGACGACTGGAAAACTGAACTATTATTGTGTAGGAATAACGAAAGTAACTACAGTAAACCTAATTTTAACACAGAACACACTAATTTTAATAGCAGCATTTTGCTTCTTTTAAGTTAAGTAAATCAGATCAATATAGAATTGTCATGGGTTTTTCTTTCAGAAAAACAAACATGCCACAGAATTAAATATGGATACATGTTCTGGGTAGCATTGCAAGTCTGAGCTCTGAGGCACACAGAAAGCTCTGGAAGAGAGAGCTCTAGAAACTCTTCCTTTGGAGAGGAGTGGAGCAGCCATTTGCCAAAATGTCATCCCCAGATGAGACTGCCACCTTCTTCCTCCCCTCCCCATGCTGAAGGAATTCAGAGTTTCACTCATGTGGAAAAGAAAAGCTGGTGAGAGCAGGCAAAGAAACTGGTCCAATGGGTCACCAGTTATCCAAAAAGAGGCTGAAATAATAAAAAGATCAGAGTGAAAAGGACATTTTTATCTGTTTCAATCAGTTTAAGATAAATTAGGATTTCTGCCAGTGCTGTGCCATATCATGTTGATCAGATGGGCCATTTAGTTTATCCTCCAATAACATGGGATTGCAATGCCAAATTCAAATTTGTACACAGTATTCTTAGATCTCAGACCTCTCAAGTATTCTGGTATTTGATTTAAAACAAATTTAAAATAACAAAGCAAAGCAACATAGTGGTAGGTGAGTTCAATGCCCCCAATTGTAAAGCCTCTACAGTAGCTGTCAAAAAGAGTAAAGGAAAAACATGCAGCTAAATTTGATCAGCTGAGATGGGGGTAAGTGCTGTCACTGAGAGAACATGGTGTGAGAAGTAGAATACTAATAAGCACAACAACAAGTAGAGGTCAAATGCAGAATGGAATTTTTTTCCCCAAGTCAGAGAAGCGATTTTTTTGCCAGTTTTTAAAACATTTTAAATAATATGAGAAGCTTGGGAATCTTTAGGAAATCAGAAGTCTGAAGAGTGAGAAAATACTCCTTTTCTTAAAAGAGTGACCTGCAGAGAGGTGAAGGGTAGGCCTTTAATCGAAATCTGGGGAGCTGCTCAACAATGACCTCAGAAGAGCCTAAGGGTGTTCCATTTCAACAAGCAGGCTTGTTGGGTCAGATGTCTTACCTGTTTCTGAAATGTTACCTGCCCTTGTGTAACCTCTAATTATAAGTTTCAGTGAGAGTCTTCATAAACTACATTGCAACTGGCCTTATTTAAGCATGGTAAGACTTGAAATGGTTCAGGAACTCTGATACACTTCCCTTTTTCCTTTCTATATATATATCAGCCTTTTATCTTTCTCAACTGTCTCCTCCTGTCCCTACCTCAATTTCAATAGGATCAATTCTTAAAAAAACATTTCCTTCTGTGGGATACTAAAACCAGGGAAAAAAATAGGTTGGAAAATCTAAGAAGGAAAGTAATAAAATAATTTAGAATTATACAAGTGATTAGATCAGGGTAAGCCTGGACTCCTGCAGGATAGTAAGAAAAAAATCCACTTCCCTAAAACTGTACATCCAATTCCTGACCATTTCCCCAAAGCTGGATATTACTTTGCTTATGTAGCCCTACTTCACCATGCAACAATGTCACCTAGTTACTCAACCATACAACTCAAGAGCACTAGGATTTGATGCAAGGCCTCTGCAGCCTAGTTCAAAAGGACAAAGGTTGGTGAAGTTTCTCTACCTGACAGCCTCCCACACACAGCCTACAGAAGGTCTGTGCTGAGCTAGAAAAACATAATAAAACGCACAACATTTTATTTACTATTCAAGGTAACACCGTTGTGGTTTTTACCCCCAAAAGAGCCAATTTTCATCAATACAATGTCAACAAAGCACCTCATCATTCCAGCTGCTGAACGCAAAGCACTTTTGAAAAACAGTGTCAGAGTCTGCAAAATCCTGACTGTCAGCTCTTTAGCTATTGAGACTGAAAGACTTTATTGGAACAAAGGATGTTTCAAAACAACCTTCTGTAACTGCATATTCAAGACTAATTTGAGGCTTCAAGTAACACTTGCATTTGGCTTGACACTTCTTACACGTGTTCCTCAGATGGAAGACTGCCAAAAAATAATTATTCCAATTATAAACAAATGGCTCTGCTTGGGGAACAATGGGTCTGACGCTGGGATGCTTCATGCACTCCCAGGTATTTGTACCATATTGGGAGTTCTTACATGCTCACTTCTTTCTCTGCTTTCCCTATGAACAGCATTTAAGCTAAAACAAAGCATGGCACACCCACTCTGCTTCAAGGTACTGCCTCACAGGTGGTGACACGATGACAGTAATTAGAAGGGTTTTGGTAATGTTTTGATGTTCAGCCAAATTTGTATGTGTCTCTTCTAGTAACTGCAGTGAGAGCAAAACAAGCTCAAAGCATTCAATTTACTCTCTGGAAAAGTAAATACTGCAAACTACTAACTGAGCAGACTATTAACTGAGAATTACTGGGGAAGAGATTTAAATTCACAAATATATGTGTATGCATATTTGTGTGTATCCATCTATACAGACATACATTCAAACACACATAACTTGTCCTTTCAAACAACAAAAAGAAAGCTGAGACAAAAGGTTTCTGACCAAAGACAGTGGTTGGCAAACACACACAAGGGATAATGAAGAGCATTCATTTCCACTGTGTCCTGTCCTGTAGGTGCCTGTGGAATGCACTGAATTAATCTAGAGTGTTAGCTAAATTCAGAATGAAGGCCTACAGAAAGGGTGTTGGCTACAAAAAAATAAATGTGCTGTAGGAAAAGAGAAAAATCAAACAACTGAAACACACACTTTGAACAGGAAAATGAGAATGATATTGAGAAACTGAGTTCAGTTTCTAAGGGGGGACAAAATCTAGAACAGGTCTGGCATAACAAATTACATTTAAATACAGTATACTTGAAAACAGGAGGCTATCCTTAAAGAAGAAAAAAAGTTTTCCAGACACAGTTACCAATGACAAAGGTGCTTCACACCAGCCCAATTTGTGAAGTACCTCATGGCTTTCAAACAGACCACATAAACAAAACACCTCTAGAGTTAAATTGTGGTGAAGAATACACACTTATAAACATAAGCTGATAACCCTCTATGTACAACTGATGGAATAATGGGACTACTCACTCCTTCTTACACAAGAAATACCAAATACATCCATACAAAAAGAGAAAAGTTAACAAAGGTCTGGGAATTCAGTGTAGAATCCCAACTTTTCAAATGTTCTGTGCAATAGGCAAAATGGCACAAAAACTAAGCAAGAAGGCTATTCCCAGAAAAACAAACAAACAAATCCAAAAACCACACCACACCAAGCAGTTCAGAAGTTAATAAACACATGCAGTTTGTGGCAGACAATTTTAAATTCTCAGTCTGCAGGTCAGGCCTTGACATGCTAGCAGGGCATGCTCTCACCATTTGGCTATGGGCAGTACACTCTCTTTCCTAGCCCAGTTCCAATATTTTATCAGATTTTATCCCTTTCAGCAAAAAAAAGTTAAGTTTTGACAACTTAACATGTTTCAAAGCCAGCACCAGTACAATTTTAGCTAGAGACTTTCTCACAAACTCTTTCTTCTATGATGAAATAAACACTATGACAAAGATGAGGGAGATGTGAAGAAACTGAGCAAACTGCTAATAGTCCAGTGTCTCTTACTCTGGTTAATTGCAAACCTTGCCTTTTAAAATCTCACCTTTGGGGCATACTGCTTTTATGTTTCTCTTGCTTCCTTACTATTTTTCTCTTGTCTTGATGTTTTTATGTTTCAAATTGTTCTAAATTGTTCTTTTCATCTTTCATTAATATTCTCATTTCTCCTTACCTCCATTCCTCTTCTCACCATGCTTGTCAAATATTTTTTTGCATATTGCATGGTCTTAAGCTGTTTACTGTATTTTCTTCTTTCTCCCAGGTCTAAATTTTTCTCCTATTTATTTCCTTCACTCATTTCAAGTTGGAGCATTAGAACAGATCATCAATCCTAAATTATCTCTTGAAAAGATAAAGAAGTATTATTGAGGAAAAAGTAGCTTTTTATTTCTTATGTTTTTCAGGAAAAAATAGCAGATGTAGGAAAAAAGGGAAATATAGATAGTGTATCATCCAGCTAATGTGCACAGTTAAACCATGCTTTATATTACAGCACCAAATCTCCGTGTTCTTTCTTGCTTCACATCTCTTTTTAAATGATAGCTATTTATTTTCAGATTTAAAAATGCCAGTTTGGGTTGGTATATTTTTAAGATAAATGCACAAACTAAAACAAATTACAGACATTTCACCTCCCTTTTGTGGCAGCATTCATTCACTTTTAAATATCTAACGTGACAATCAAACCAGATTGTTACATGGATGCAATTCAGGATAATCACAATCCTCAGATTTGGGCAGCCAAATCCATATTGAGACACTTGGTGCCTTGTCCAAAGGTATGTTTGTGTCTTACACGTACAGCAGCCCCAGGTACAGCGCATCTCCAGGGTGGGTGCAGTCAATAGGGGCCATAAGTGCACCCCTGCTGTGGAGGTGTGAGCTGCCTGTGCTGACCTCAACAGGAACACACTGAGAACACCAGTGCACAGACAGAGAAGAATCACACTCAGTGATCCTATCAATTCTTTTCATTTCTCCATAGATTTAGGATTCTTGCACCACTTTTCTATAGCAAGGTCTCTTCACTTTATTCTGATATTTGAAAACCTCAGTTTGTCTGTTACCAGAGGCTTGGGCATGAATTGGCTAATTTTTGTCAGTTTGGTGCCTGACCAAAGAGGAATAGCCAGCACTCTTTTAATGGGTTTCTAAGTGGTACTCACTGTAAGGAACTATATGAGTGGGATTCTTGTTGAATCTGACTAATATTTGGCCCTCCATAAGGGTTGCTTTGGAAAGCAAAATGAGACAGTTCTTATCCTGAGATCTCTGAGGGAGAAGATCAGCTGAGTTATTATTTAACATCATATGTCTAAAGGCCAGCACAAAATGCATTGGGTTTCTAAATTCTTTATATCCCACTGCTCTGCCACAAATGAAACTAAGTCCAGCAGGTTGCCCATTTTAATTCCTGGAAACTCTGCAGCATCAGAGTTTCATAGGAGATGCCCTCCATTCCTTCACAGAAATAAGTCTTTATTATATCACCTATAATTTGTTGCTTTATACTTGTCCCTTGGTTTTCATTTTAGTATTTAAAGAGACACTATTTCTTACAGCAGAGCAAGTGAAAAGTCCAGAATAAATGCTGTTAAAACAGATATGAACAAGTTTCTGATTTCTAGCACATAGTATTTACTATTAATCAACTATAACAAATTGAATACATTAAAACACAGTCACTAAGTCATCATCTTTTCTCTGAGAAAGGCCCAAGACCTGTTTTTTAGGAGGTGATTTGTATTCCTGGCATTATTTGCTGTATAAAGCAGGTGCTTTCTATAAATTTTTGACAGATGCATACCTGCTCCTAATTTATAGTGTATTATCCCATTTACTCCTTTTGTATCTTTAGGAGCATACATGTGTGAATTTTCATGTTGAACTTTTCTTTTGCCTTCATACTGGATAAATTTAGGGCAGAAAACATTTTCAGGGGCTATATGTCAGAAAGTGAAATAAATTATTACAGAGTCAGTGATTTATTCTCCCGCAGAACAAAATAAATCTGCAGAACAGCATCCCAAACCATAGATTTTAAATTGTATGTTCCAAAGAACCTTCATCCCAAGAAATCACAGACCACAAATAGTACTTAGAATACCTTTGGTTTAAATGGGAGA
This sequence comes from Anthoscopus minutus, assembly GCA_013399455.1. NCBI lineage: Eukaryota > Metazoa > Chordata > Aves > Passeriformes > Paridae > Anthoscopus > Anthoscopus minutus. Next base: position 5,824 of record VWYI01028025.1, read on the forward strand.
ACCAAGAATATCTTATTCAAACAGATGAAAAGGATTTCCTATATGATGCAGTCCTGACATTTCAAAACAAGAACAATTTAGAATTTGGACTGCACAATCCACCAGCTTCATTTCTAGCTGGCAATTTTTCTCAAACAGCCTGTTTGAAATTAATAATTATGCTGCACAATACAGGCTTTTCTTTGGGCGGCTGTTTTGTTACATGATCTTGTTCTGCAGGAGAAACACCAGATCAGCAAAGCTTATCCATTGTTTCCTTGATGACAGATTATTAACAATGATAGATTTTTAATGATATGCCAGAAATTGTATGAAACTGAATGGCTATGTGGTAGCAACTGTCAAAAAAAGCTGCTCTGAATGCTGCAAATAGAAAGAATATATTATAGCTCACATCTGTCACTGACAGCCAGTTCTGATGGTGCACATTTTACATTAGGAAATTCTTCTTTTCCTTACATTAATGAGATCAGATGACCATACAGAGGACTATTTATTTTCTTTTCAATTTGTGAGTAACATATTTTAAGGAAGCTAGCAGAAACATTTTTTCTTCCCCTAAACTACAGCAATTTTTAAAAATCCAGATTTATAAGGGAATTTGGTATGTATTCTGAAGACAGTAAAACATGGACCTCTATAGCAAGGAAAAAGTGGAAATGAATTTTTGTAAAGAGATTATTTTGTGTATTTAATACACTGAAATGCCACAAAGTTCTTTGTTATAAATAAATCACTAGAGTAGCTACAGACACGTTGCAGCACTCTTTTATCCTATAGAGTCAAAAAATAAAATGACAGATGCAATGCACGCTGGTCAACAATAAAATTTCCCTCAGACATGAAAAACTGCACCAGCTGTCTCTTTATTCCAATTTTACACGTAGTTTCCATGCTATCACAGAACTACCAGGCAACAGCCCAACACATGCCACGCTGGCACTGATTTACCTATCAGGTCATGTGGGTCGTGCTGTTTGCGCGCAGAGGCGACAGACGCGGTTCTCCACAACAGGCTGAAAAACACTCCACAAGGGCAGCACTTCCTGAAGCGCCAGAAATCACACTGTCATGCCTCTAAAACTCTTTGCTCCACACAGAAAGGAGTGGAGGAGACTAAGGGGTGCTGGTGTCGGGCACTCTTCCCACTGCCCCCCTTAGCTGCCTCTCCTCACTGTCAGTGCACCATCTCTGGAATGTGAGCACTGGTCTCCAGAGAATGTGCTACTGGAGTGGAGTGTGAAGGTGACTGTGTCTTTTAGATGAGCTCCAGGATTTCTCTATAGCCAGGATGTCAATACAGTGCCAATTAACAGATAGTTTACAGACTTGATACCAGCATGCAGAATTCCTAGAAACTATCTCAGTTTAGAAAAGACTGAAAGTATCTCTTGGTCCACTGTAAAAACGAGAAATTCTACCTATTCATGTAAAGGGTGTAGGTGGTATCATTCATGGGCTGGTAGCTTAAATGCAGAAACTTCCAACAGAATCTAACATGGTCTGTCAGTTCATCTTTGAGTAATTTTTCTACAGCTTTCAGGAGCTAATCTTGATACAAGAACTGATCCATAATATGCTTTATGTCTGAAGTGAATGACTTCACCACTGAACATGCCCTAAACAAGGACAATGGATGTTGCAATCGTTGTTTGATTATCCTCACAGCAGTACAGGAGATTTAGTCACTTTAGAGCTGTTAAAATGAATGCAGCTAAGTAGCTTGTACTGCTTTAGAAAGCTCTATCAGAAGCAAATTAGTTGTTGACCTCTTAGGGCATATGTAATCTCTTCAAAGTTCTGTCTTCCCTCAGGTAGTTCAGCTGCCTTCTTGTGAAGAGGCCTGCTTCTCACTACAGCTGCTAAGTGTTGAATTTAAAGAGTAAATACAGTTTTCAGATGCTTTAATTAAAAACATTTCAAAAGTGTGAGGGTGCACTTGAAACCTAACTAGCAAGATTTTAATCTCCTCACCTACAGTAATCACTTCACAGCATGGGTGCTAATGGAGGCAGCAAGGATGAGAGATACACTGATGAACCAATTGAAACCAAAGAAAAATACAAAATATTTTCTTTTAAACAGGGCTTGCCCACCAGTGACAAGCAAGTAATCAAAGGTTAATCATGTCTCAAAGATGTTCAGAGTCAATACTTAATAGCAATCTTGTAAACTTTTCTTGCTGCGTTGAGACAGATTTCAGGTTGGGCTGGCTACAAAGGGCTTTGCCAAAGAAAAACCCAGAGGCCCCAAAATTTATCAGTGGATTTGTGTGAGTGCACAAGTCTCATTAGCAAAAGAAACCATGGGATACTCTCACAGAACCATATCTTTTTTATTTAGTTTACCTAGATTCTTGTTCAAAATAATCTAAAATGTTGCAACTTCTGATATTTGTCTTACCAGTTCAGTTCAAGACCATGCAACAGCACTGGCTTAAAACAACCAACCAGATGTTTCCATCCCACTGCATACCAATACATTTTCTGCATTGCAACACAGAGAAAAAAAATTGTGAGAAACACACAATCATGCACACACACTTAATACCTTGGCAGCCTGTGGCTCTTTTGTGACTTCTGGATTGAAATTCCTCCTCCATAAATCCATGACCATTGCTATCCTTCCTGGAAAAAGAGAAGTTGCCATTTTCTAACTCAATGGTACTATGGTTTAGAATATTCTTTAGGATCACCACCTGGACATCTACTCTGAAAAGCAGACAGCAGCTCTTGAATCTAAAGGTATCAAGTCCAAATAATCCTGTTTGATAGCATGTGCATACACACCTCTTAATCTAGACACGTAGCAATTTTGATTGGCATCTGCACATTAGGAAAAGTAGGGACCATTGGGTCCTACTGGAGACTTCAGGAGATGGCACTGATACAGAAGCAAAAACATAGTTGATTTTTGATTAAAGGGTCTAGGCAGTGCTATTTAAATATTGCATATATTTTAAAACATATATTTGATGTTGTAACAGAAAACCTTATGAGTATCATCTCTTCACTTCTTGAAGAGTACAAGTATCTCGCTGAAATGAAGTACTCATTAACATGTCAGAGAAACAGAGAAGATAATTGTTTTACTTATTATTAGGGAAACACCTTAAGTAGAATCAATACAAAGAACATGAACTCCTAATTTTAACTGAGAGTTCAAATACATCATAGAATCCCAGAAGGATTTGGATGGGAAGGAACCTTAAAGATCATCTAGATCCAAGCCCCTTGAAATGAGCAGGGACCCTTTCCATTGCTTAAAGCCCCATCCAACCTGGCCTGGAACACTTCTAGGAACAGGGCATCCACAGCTTCTCTGCACATTATATGTGGAGTGTTCCCATCTTGTTTGAAGTATCCTTAACAGTAGGGGTTCTCTGGTAAAGCACAGACAAGAGCAAAAACAAGAATGAGAAATAATAAAATTCCAAGCACAAAATCTTCAACTTTTTTCCTCTACAAGGGAGCAGTTAGTCCTGTAAATTAATACTTCTATTTATAGAGAAGGCTCTTAAGAACCAAACTACTAAACAAATTGTCTTCAATGGTAGGTATCATTAGCACCATTAATTTAGTGAGGAAAAAAGCACCAACAAAATAGCAAAAAGTAAATAACCAACAACATCTAGAAGTATTTCATTAACTTCCTTGTTGAATATGTTCAGCTCTGCATTTATTAATTCTCATACATAACAAGCTAAAGAAACACCAGTCTTTCCACATACAAAACATAAAACAGTCTGCATGTACTGAGAAAGACCAATACAAAGACAGGGAAAAATGGGAAAACTCTCTCTGAAAGAACATCCAGAGAGAAAAGATGTTCTCTTCTGGTTCTATTTCATGGTATATTCTTCAGGATAAAACTTATGTATAAATGTAATACAGGCTAGAGTACATCCATTTCTTAATGAAAGTCTTCATGCTCATCAGCGACAGTAATACCATATTGTTATGTATTATCATGGACTGTTGAATATTTAATCATTATTATGTATTAAATATTTCATATATGGCTGACAAATTAGGTCAGTACCAACATGATTTCAACAGATACTAGATTTCAGCAAGTTTTATTGCAAGCAAGCTGAAATTACATTAGTATTTCATATGACTCCCCTTTCCATTTTTATCTCTGCAAGTCTTTCTATAGCAGTAGATGATGCAAGGCAGAGTACTGGAAGCAACTGCATGCATCTTTACATCTCTATTTGCTGAGATAATATTCTCCTAAAGCCAGCTGTTTTGTGCTGTTTTGGTTCTTAATTGTAAAGTAAAACCCAGAATTGCAACAAAAAACTGTTTAGTTCACAAAGTTCATTTACAACATCATTAGCCTGCAATGAAAAGTTAAGCTGATAAGGCATTTTTTGTTGAAATTGCCAAATTCACTCACTGGAACAAAAAGTTTTCTCAGGGGACCGACCTTTCTCAGTAGAAAATAAGCTGTTAACAGTTTTCAGAGAGTCTCTCTCCCTTAACC
>VWYI01028028.1:0-77494 GCA_013399455.1 Anthoscopus minutus
AGAGGAGAAACTTTTTCATTAGTAACTTTATTTTGAAAACCCAACTAGAGAATACATAACTTCAGATAATTTTTAGAAATATTTCCTTTACATCAGATTTTATGCCATTATGACTCCCAAGTACTTCTTCATCTTTTTCAGAAAGTTTTTCTTTTCATTCCTGAGTTCACCTCAGTCTTTTTTTTAATTCACTGTTGACTCAAAATGTTACAGTATTTAGTTTTGAAAAATACATGGTATGTGATGTTTGAAAAGTATGGAACGGGACTCAGATTTCCACACACAGGGAAATATTTCTTCATTGTTTGACATTTACCCAACAGCAGAGGGGGAATAGTTACTACTGATATGCAATTGTTGCTGATACAGCGTAAAACAGTATTCCTGCACCATCAGTCTCTACTCAAGACAGCTTTTTTCTGCTACATCAGCTTTAACAACCAGGCACTAATATACCAGGGTTAGGTTAACAAAGGAGATTCTGGAGCGGTGACATTATGAACGCGTTGTTACCTCATGAGTTTTAGGTCCATTGCATAAAATTGGTATTTTTTTTCTATTTTATTTTATTTTATTTTATGACTTTTTCACTGCAAGTTCACATGAAACAGATGTCTTCTTTTTGCAGAACTGCATTCTGAGTTGCGTCCCATTTTTCATAGAAGCTCTCTAACTACTGGGAATATTTCTTTTTGACCAGAAGGTGCAGCAAAATGACATGTATGATTTAGACCTTTGAGAATAGAAGACAGGTACATCAGCTTGTCTGATCTGAGGATTAAGATGTGAATAATGCTTTGAAGTCACGGGGCTTAGGACAAATTCAAGATTAACTGTTTTAAATTAAATGCACATAAAGATTCAAGTTTTTGTCAGTTAGTGGGAACTAAGAGCTTCTTTTCACTTTCCTCATATCTTTTTTTCTTTCTATCCTTTTAAAGTATTATTATCTTTCTGTCCTTTTAAAGTATTATTACTATTATTATAATCTTTGTCTTTCCAGTTTTCCACCTCCTGCTACTTTGGTCCTTGTCTTTTTAGACTGATTTTTTTTTGCAGGAGAGCACAACTGTCATGAAGCCACCTGCAGATAATATTCATTTAGATTCTGGGGCAATTGCACTTGTTTGAGAATTTTGTATGTTGTAGGTTATCAAGCTTTCTTCTGTGTGAATTTTGAGTTAGTCTAATAAATACATGAAAAGTCTGATATAATAAAACCTTATTTTTATGACTAAAAAGTCCCTTGCACATTTTTGATATTGTGTTCTGTAAGGCAGAGACTGAGACATGTAATTTTATGCCTCACAAAATATTTGCCTCATATAATAGGAACATGAACCTGAGATTTAGTTTAATGACCAGGTAGGTTACATGTATCCAATGTATTGATAGAATCTGCATTTCAGTGGACTTTTGAGTAAACCTTTACACAGAACTTGAATTACTAAATTCTCAAAATATTTGCTAGTCACACACTTGATGGCTGTGTGGCATATTTTTTATTAAGCTTTCATAGCATTCTATCTATTTGCCCTTTTATTCTCCCCCATCTCTGTGTTTTGTGGCATGCTGTTCTGTTAATATCTAAATTAAAAATATTGTGATCTCACTTGATATTTTATCAGACATTAATAGGCTTTTCTGTGAAAACTGAGACAAACGTACTGCTGCAAATGAAAATTTAAATTGTAAATTCTTTCTCAGTCTTTACAGCCTTATACAGACAAATTAAACCAAGTTGCCAATATTTTTTTTTATAATGATATTCTGTTAAATCCACTGAAGAAGTCACATCTGCTCTGAAAACCATAACTGGAAATTTATTCCTAAACATACTTCTATGAAGAAGATATGTAAACATCTCAAAGCTACAAAGAGAAGATAAAGCAGTCTGGTACATTTAACAACTACTGGGGAAAAAAAAATGTTTAAAGGGAGAAAACACGTTCCATGGTGAGATATCTATTTAGTGTTTAGATAATTGGGAGAAAAGATAGAGGAAACTTTCCTCCTTACTCCCACAGAAATGAAATAAGTGCAATTTTAGTGCATATTTTTCTGATTCTCTTTGGGCAGTGTACACACAAAGGTGATTTGTAGAAACCCAGCGAATTTTTACTAGTACATCACTGAGCAGCCATAATTGTGTTTTCTCCCTAATGAAGTCAATCCTCTACAAAAATATAGCAAAGTTAAAGCTTGTCTCTAAGGACTGTGTTTCTTTGCCTGTAGGGTTTATGGTGCTCTCTTCTGGTGTAATTTTTTTTTTTTTTTTAAGGATCATCTGTTTCAACTGGAATCACACAAATTTGAGAGAGGACGAGGCAGGTGCCCTTTTGACCCCAGTTCTTCCTTCACCTCCATCTTAATTGGTAAAGATCTTTAAGTCACAAGCTTCACAGTCCTGTCAATCTGTCATTCTGAGTCTCTCTCTCAGCACACCGAAGTGTTGTCATCTTTCCCTTGCAGTCTTCCACATGTCAGACTTAATCCTCATGGTGTTGCCCACATTAATATTGCATTCCAGGCAGCATTAACCACAGCAAGGGTGTCTCACTAAAGTGAAATGTTGAATGACATGTGCCATACTGAAGGTAATTGATTGTTGTGTAATTATGGAAATAATAATTTCCTGCTTTCCTTAAAAGCAAAGAAGCATGACTGGCTTAGTCATATACACCACTTTTGTTTTCATCTACTGAGATGAATCTGAGCAACAAGCACCCTGTATAAATGTCAATTTAACTGTTTTTATATCAGGCTTTATTGATTATATAATTATCATTTTTGAGATGAATATTTTTATTTCAATGCTGCCTTCTAACAAAACTATTGCAAACTGGTGATTCCATGTTAGAAGAGTTTATCTTATACCCAAAAGGTATAAAAATAGAATTCAGTTTAAGTCCTGCTATGCCAGGAAGTTGTGCTGAGATAGTGCTCCTCTGTGCCTTGCTGGGAAGTGTATCACTATAGGACTGGGATTTTTGAAGTTGTGATATAGCAAACCATATGGGCTTTCCTCAAAAATGTTTTCTTAAAACATTTTGTGAGACGAAGCAAAGACAGTCTTGGCACTATTGACTAACTGTGCATTGACTAAAAATAGCCTAGAACAGCAGGTAAACAGTAAAAGCTAGATGGAGTTAGGGAATAGCAAAATGATTTCTGGGTTTAGAAAACATAAACAAAAATTGAGCATTCAAAAGGGATCTAGATTAAAAGAAAGAGCTAGAAAAAGAAGCTAAAGATTAAATAAATTTTTTATTTTTCAGGGGTAACAAAGAGGATTTTAGGGCCCTTTTGATATTTATGTTTGTCCCCGCATCTTAAAATCAGACAACTAAATTCTCTAATAATGAACTGCAATGGTATGGCTCATCCATGGTGGTGATGAAGTATTGGTCACGAGTGAGAGCTGTATTTTTACATGCTAGGTTTATTTGTTCCTTTACATTAACAAATTAATTGAAGACTCTTCAGCAGTAATGACAAATCTTTCACATTGTAACAGTTCATCAAAATATCCTTCATTTTCATTAGAAAAGTAAATTAGAGCTCTAATTCTCAAGAGTTAGTGGGTTAAGGAGCCAAAGAAAATCAGAAAAACATACTGTATTTTGTCCAATCCTCCAAAATCCATGAAGCACAGATTGTCATGCTTTGATCCTGTCCTTATTTCTAAATTGTTTCTACAGTTTTTGACGGAGTCCTGTCTCAGCTTAGCCTGGGAACAAAGACTCATGGAACTGCTGTGGGCCTGAAACTGCACAGTCTAATACTGGAGTCCTTCTGAACCTTTCCTCAGATAGAACTAAGTAAATAAATTAACCTGATCAAGTTCCTACTGTGAGATCAATGTGAATTTTATTTGCTTAAATGGAAGCCAGATTGTCCCACTGAGCTTTAAGAGCTTGGCTGAATTATGGGAGGTCCTATGGATCCTCATATTTTTATCTGAAGGAGATAACAATTAAATAAGCCCTTCCCTGATAAAGGCTGATTAGAGTCCTGGAAGTCCATTGACAAAGACTCATAAAATCAATCTGACAAAGCTAAAAATTTTGTACCAAGATTAACAGGAGAAAATAATATTTTTATCAGATCACTGATACACCAAAAAACAGACTAACTTTCACCTCTTCATCAAAATCAGCAAAGTATCTAGTATTTAGAGGCCATTTTTCTAGCCATCCATTAGGAAATTCTATCATTTCAAGTTATCATGCAATGATATTTTAAAAGAATAAGAAAATTCTTTCAGGATTTTATTATTTTATTTATTACTTCATATTTTTAACTATTGGAGTTAAACACAACACTTAGGAAGAATGTCTTAAGGAAGTTTGAATTTCCATTTACTCTATTTTATTCTACCAACTTATTTTACCCAGAGACACACAGTTCACAGAATAAAACCTTAGACTCCAGGGTGTATGTCCTTTATCTCTGCAGGTTGCCAGCTGAAAATGTTGGAAGACCTAGATGCACACACAGTGAATAAAAATCTTTTAATTGACATTTGAGAATGAGGCAGATTTCTAATGCAAATGCACTGAGAAGGAAGGGATGCTCCTTCATTCAGACAAGCGCTGAGATCAGCTCATGATGGACACAACCCCATGACAGGAGATGCAAACTGCACCATCCAGGACTGGTCTTCCAGTCCTTCCTCCAATGCTTGGAGGTTTAATTCTTTTTCATGCACTTCAGTTTTCTTAGAAAGTGAAATCTGCTCCTGGTATGAAGTCAGCATGATCTTGGAGGCTGCACCCCAGAGCTGCCTGCACTCTTCAATGTGGATTCAACCAATGAGCATGTCCTTGAAAAGGTTTTATGCAAACTTGTAAGCAAAGCACAGCCCAGCACCTTCTTCCTCCTAAGGAAGTACCCAAAGCCTGACCCCACCTCACATTAACACAGCACCTGTACCAGCAGGGCCATCGACTAACAGTGAGGATTAGGCTAACAAGAAAACTGTATGTACTTCTCATAAAGTTTTAAAAGCTTTTAAACTCTTGATCTTGAAAGATCATTTGCACCATAACCAATTAGGACCAGCTTTAACTGGATTAATTTAGGAAGACAATCCCTTGTTCTGTATCTCTTTATGTATTTCAACACAAGACTTAAAATATACACTCCAAGAAAACAGTTCATGACTTGGCTTTAAAATAAAATATCTGTGCTGTTGTAAGCATTATTGTAGGTTATCTGACCCATTAGTGAAGTAGCTTGTGATGAATTCCTCAATATATGAACAGTCAATTAATTTATTGCCAGCACCAGGAAACACGATGGAAGTTGGATGGCAGACAGGCTGAATAAAATGTTTATGTTTAGCTCAACGGTATATAAAACTTTTGGACTTTTATTCCTAATGAACTCCCCCATCTGCTTTCAATAGCCAAAACTATTTTTTGATACCAGATCTTGCACACTGATTAACTTCGACCACACTAGCTGAGAAATTAGTTTATGTCCACGTATTTTTACCTGCAATACATCAAAAGCAAGTGGTGAAAAATCTAAATTACATCTGAATTGGTTAATATCAAAGTGTTTTCTGCTTTTACAGTTTTAAAAGTTAGGTATTTGTATTTTTCTTTAAGTCTAGACAAAACTATATTTTTTCTCAAAACAAAAGACAAAATACTTGAGTGACAGACAACATGCGCAAATATAGAGAGGTATTATTTATTTATCAGTTAAACAATAGTGGGTTTTTTTTTTAATTTGCTGTTTTCATACTGCCAAAAATATAATTTTCTAAAATGTGGATTAGTCTTCTGGTTTTAGTTGTCTTGTGAGTATTAACTGACTAACAGTCAAATAAATACATGAAAGCTGCAGTGTGTGTTCTACTCATTATGTTCTAATAGTTTATTCATAAAATATTTTTTCCATTTTACACAAAAGAGACTGTTGATGAATAATAGCTTGTGTTTTCATTACCTTCCAATTTGATGCAGGTACACAAAAACATGCTACCTTTAAGGTGGTAGTAGCCTATGCATAGAAACCTTTTGTACAAGTAATTTAATTTAAATGCTTCAGTCTGTTTTGCTTTGAGGTTGTCACCTAGGAATTTTGACGGGTTTAGAAGAAAAAGGTTGTATTTTAATTTGTTAATATTTTGATTTGAATAAAAGGCAAAGTAAAGGTATTTTTAAATGGTCACCATTGAATTTTGTTGTATTGTTAGCTTGAAAATATGAAAAAATGCTAGCTAAAAGATGTATGTTTATCACAAGCTAAAACTGGTCTTTGAGGTCTGTGGGAATTTTTTGTTTGCTTAAATAAGGAAAGAAGAAACTTTTTATTCCTTTTAGAACATGATTAACCAAGCTTTAACCTGATTAACAAAAATTTTAGCAATTTAATGTGAAGCTGAGGTTAGACTGGAAGAGGGGAGGAGAAGTGAAAGTCTCTGAAGTTACTCAGGTGACTTTCACTGGAGCTAGAGGTTATTGGCAGTCACATTTTTCAGTACTATCCCTTTGTTGTCCTTAAGTCAAGTGACCTGTCTGCTTACATGTGATACTTATATTTAGTTTAGCAAAAGCTCAGTGTAAAAATCGGATTTAATCCAGTCTGGAAAATATCAGAACAATGTTTCATGGAACAATGCCTATCCAGGACTGGAACTTCCATTTTCTCCCCTCAGGATCTCGCAGGTATAATCAGTCATAACTTCTTCAGTATATGGTAGAATGCCATACCAGCAGGTTAGTTATTTATAACAACATTTTATGGCTATGTCAAACAGAAGGAATAGATTTCATATTCAAACTTGAGAACATCTGGACTCACAGATGTCAGTCCTGATCATTGACAATATTTGATGAATCATTTACCCTGCACTGATGCATTTTCCAAGATTCATTATAGCTCTTAAAAGATAAAATGTCCTGTTTTGCGTTACACATCACCTCAATTAACAAGAATACCAGCCAGTCTGATATATTTTTCCAATAGAATTCTCAAAGAGGGATATATGACTAATGTAGCTCATTAATTAGGATTGTGAAGATGGTTAGAAACAAATAAAGTTATAAAGACACTGGCAAATTCTACAGTTTAGGCAGCTCTGTGCTGCTCAAAAGATAAAGTTCTCTATTAGTTTTGGGTAACCTTCATTTCTACAGATGCTATAATTAATACTTACTTTTTACTTCACTTGCCAATATTTTACACTAAATTTTGACCACATATTTTCCAAGGCAATAACCATTTTATATATGATGAAGCCTAAGGCAAAACTGTGCTCAGTTCTGGCTCAGTAGAGATGCTGGAACCAGCCCCAGCTGCCAAACTGTTAACTTTTCAGAATAATCATTCACAATTTTTCCACCACTCAATTCTTATGTCTCCACTCAAAATTCACACTGTGAGGGAGACCTGCAAACAAAATTCTTGCTTTCTGCTACAGTCCTCTATAAACACCAGCAAACATTATTTGGATGTTTCAGTCGTGTTTATTTTGATTAGGGTGCAGGAAGCTGTGTCCCTGAAGCCTCCACTCAGATCAGCCTTCAACTGGAAATAATTTATTTCCCTCTCCTTGTGCAGTTTAATTCCTTTTGTGTTATTTTCTAGCATAAGGTTGCCACCTAGTGACAATAGCTGACTGCTTCTTAAATTGGGCCTAAAAAATCTCTAATCCAAGTTCACAAGGATATGAAATAAGTTATTGTTAATGCTTGGTCAGTTAAGGAGAATAGTGTCCGTACAAAACTGAAAGATAGAGTTATGGATGGCATTTTACCAAGGTAAGATATGTCCAGTATCAGTTTTGGACGGGTCAGAGATACGCTTGATTTTTGAACATATTAAATTGTACCTGTATACATAATGATTTTTCAACAGTGTCTATTATTCAGTGTATTATTTCTAAATTTTCTGATGCTTGCTTAATTTCTAAATACCATCTAAATCCTTTGAAAATGAGACCAAATTTCTGCTTACATAAATTTTTCAAGAATTAAGGAGGAATAAATTTTTCAAGAACTAATCATCACCAGTTGTGGAGGATGGATGAAATCTCAAGTTCTGTCTTTATGCCAGTCAATATTTCAGTGCTATGAAAACAAGTTATTACTGGACAAGAGAAAAATGGTCCCTTTTTTGTGTCCACTGAACACAGAATCCCCTCAGCTGTCAAATCATTCTCAAACTGGCGTTATTCCAGGTGAAGTGAAACATTTTCAGTAGGCTAACTGTAAAACCCCTCAGCCTAATAATTAGCATATACTATATTTGTAACGTGGTTCCTATCACGTGTAATGAAATTAATATGTAGAGTATTACTCAATTGTTTGATTCTAGGGTTTGTCTTAATGTCTGGTCTGCAGGTGGTGAACTTTTTACTGGTCTCTACAGCGACTACTGGGGAAGAGATGCTGCTCTGTTTCGCTCCACGAGCCGCGTGGCCCATCTCCGCACCGAGCCGGACAACGAGCGCCTGCTGAAAGGTGAGGGAAGCAGAAGGAGCTAAAACCAGACGTGTTTGAGAGGACTAGACAATTTCTGGTTTGCATGGGATCAGATAGAGATTGCTATTGCAAATATTAGCGTCAGGTTTTAGCCTAGTACAAATTAAAATATATAAAACACATATAGAGAACGGGACTGGAAAAACTGCCTTTTGCAAAAATACAAAGTAATATTAATTTGTCAGGTGGAGGTGTAAAAATACTTCAACATTAATCTACTTCACATGTTCTACAGACATCCATCAACAATTTTTTTTTTTTTACTATTTCTATCACCCAATTGCCCTTAGATAGCTCTCTGACTGAGCCCTTACCTCTAGTTTTATTTTTTGGTTTCTATTGGCTGGTTGTAAGGCAATATTTTAATAATGGGACTAAATTCCTTTTTGTTTTTTGTTTGGTTTTTTTTTAAGAACCAAAATTTGTTGGCTCATACATGATTCCTGACAATGAAGACCATGATGATAACAAAGTGTATTTCTTCTTTACTGAGAAAGCTTTGGAAGCTGAGACAAGCACTCATGCCATATATACCAGAGTGGGACGTGTATGCGCGGTAAGATCCTTTCTCTGATTTTGCAGATAAGGAACCCCTAAAATGATTAATTGTCCAGCAAATTATTATCACAAACAGACTTAAGTTTTACCTGAAGGAGCAGAAAGATCACGAGGAAAGGCTTTGTTTCCCTGCTCCAACTGATTTTCCATTCCCCACTCAACGTCCTTCTGGTGTGTTGATCTCATTTCTTTCTGGCTCCCTGGCCCCACATACAGGAATAAGATCTCAGGAAGCTGCTGGAGCACTGTTAACATATGATCTCTCAGCTGTCCATATTGGTGCTCCATAAACACTGATGAATTTTGGTGCCTTTCTCTTCTAATAACCAACTACTGTATGGCTGATGAGAGGAGCTCTCCCATTTTCCCACTGGGACTACATCAGCTTGATGAAAGGAAAGAAAAAAAAGGTTATTTTTTTTCTTAACATCTGATTTTGTTTCAAAAAAAGTTTGTATTCCCCCTTCTAACTGTAGGGGATATAGTTTAGGGGATTTCTAAAACTATTCAGTAGAAAGAAAGATTCAAGTTAATTGTTTTCTGTCGCCTCAGTAAGTGGTATTTGTCATGTATGCTCACCAGCATACTGCCCCTTAAACTTGCTTAGGTACTCATGTATAACTTAAAAACGATTGATGTATGTAAAGTATCAAAATGCAGCCTGAGACATAAATGTTCACAAAGCCACTTGGATTTCTGGATTCCAACCTGCATCAGTATTTGAGCTGGAATTCTTTGGCTTATATTCTGAATATATTCCTGGATAGATTATTTTAATAGTTCCCTCTACTCTGCAATATATCCACCTGGAAGTCTTATCTCTAGCTATGGCTTAAATCCTACTGACCTTTCCCTTCCACTTCTCTAAACTTATCTGGCCATTACCTTGACAGCTATATGCCATAAATCAGATTTGATTTAGTAAATACAAAAAATAGCTAGCTGGTGATTCAAGAACTGGCTATTTTCCCCAGCTTTTACATTTTCATCTGAGCTGTAACACATTCCGAAACACAGAGACATCTACTCTGCAGATTTCTACTTAGGAAAATAGGTCTCTATGAGAGGAGTTTTGAAGTCCTAATTCAGAACCTTTAACAGCCAGTTACACAGGTCTTGACTATAAGACCACAGATTGAGGATGCTAGCTAAAGCAAGTAGCACTAAATGTTCCCTTTTCTTGAAAGTGCCAACTGTTGCAAGAGCAAGAAAAGATGAGATAGCTGCAACGAGGCAGGTGTTATTTAAAGTTGTTGAAATAGTTAGAAAACCATGTAAATAACTGTCTCAGACTTGCCACAGCTGTACCAGGTCTATAGATAGATTCAGGGCTTCAGTTCCCAGATACATCAAAATAACCCTGCACTGAGCTCTTAAAGCAAAGCTAAACTTCAGTAATGTACTCAGTATATCTAGTTTGCAAAAATGAGCAATAAAAAACCCCAGACTTTGCAATAGCTGTATAGCTAAAACTATCCAGGGATGTGGTGCAGAATGAAAAAATTCATTTGAAACCACAGATCTTAATGAGACCTGGACTTGATCAGTGCAATCTTACTTGAAAACTGACTCCAGAGAAATAATTCCAGTAATGAACATGTGGTTTGAAAATGGATGCTTTTGACATTAGAAGATATAATGATCAGCTAATTCATCAGAGATGTTTGTGCTTCTAGACTTACTCATTCATATTACCATTGGCATTGGTTTCTTTCTACACAGAATGACATGGGAGGCCAGAGAATGCTCGTCAATAAATGGACCACTTTCCTCAAAACCAGACTAGTCTGTTCTGTGCCTGGGAGAAATGGAATTGATACACACTTTGATGAATTAGGTAAATATCCTAGACTTTCAAGCAAACTTGAAACCATGGAAAAAACATATACCTTCATGATAACACATCTTACTGTCAAATATTGCACTTGTATTCAATATCAGGGAATGGTGGTTAATGTTGTTTCCAGCATATACAAAGTTCTACACATATGGAATTCACTATCACCAATTACTCCTTTATGTACTGCTTTTTAAAAAAAAATTGTTTTTAAAATCTGCATAAAATTAAATGGAATAAATGAGTAAAATAAGATTATGCTTTTAAGAATCAATGTATTTTCTTTTGGCAGGCTGAGAAAATTGGTTTTAAACAATAACATTGCATTTAAATTTTACAGAGGATGTGTTTTTGCTGCAAACTCGTGATAACAAAAATCCAGTGATATTTGGTCTCTTCAACACAACAAGGTAAACAACTAGATGAAATAATAGAAGCTGTAGACGAATATTTGAACAATATGTTAAAGAGATAGAAGCTCAATGATATATATCCCTCAGTAAATATATAGTAAACAGTTTAATCTCAGTTCTATTCACAGCAGGAACCCTTGTTAATGTAAAAACTTTATAACACTCAAGGGATTGAAGACTCATTCTGTGATTCAGTATATCTTGATTACAAATTAATTAAGTGTTTCTCAGCTTGACAATTTCCTATGTATATGCACATCTGCATGCTTATAAGAACAGCTTCTCAGAGCTACCTGTCTTCCATTAAGAGCTCCACAGTAATTCAAGGTTAAGTAGATAGCAGCTTTAATTCCTACTAACTTTTTAGTGAATACCAAAGCAATAGCTGCAATGTTGCTGGTGGCCTCCTTTTCCTTTTCCACTGCAGCCTAGCTCAGGTGCAAGCACAAAGTTCTCCCAGCTTGGAAATCTGACTGTTAATTTAGGATGTAACTGGTAGAAAAGAGCTAAACCTGCACTTTTGCCACTTCCTCCTGAATTTTTTTTTTCATAACAAAAGGCAGATCTGCTCCTCTAGGGCTTCAGAGTCCTACTGATTCTCTATGGCAATAGAGAAAGTTGGGCACCAAATAGAAATTTTCTGGATCACCTTCTACAGTCCTCAGAAATCTTTGTAGAGAGCACTGATGCTTATTAAAGAAAAAAAACCCAAAACAAGAAAAAATCAATGAAAAATAATTACTCTTCTGGAACAAAATAAAATAAAAACTAAAAATGAAATAGAAACTTTTATTTGGATTGTTCTGCATAAAGTGGTCTTCTAACTAATAATAACCAACCAACGTCTCCATTCAATACAAAAATAACTCATTTTGGGACTTGTTTATTTTAGTCAGCAGTGGTTGGTTCCCATCTTTCCAAGCAAAAAAACAGTAGGAAAAATGTTAAAATAGAAAAATGGTCAACACTTTTAAGTCACTAATTAAAGACATATAGGACCTCAGTTCAGTCCTTTTTGCTTTCTCTGTGTTTCTAAACAAGTAATTTAGTTTGTGTACATCAGCTTTAAATTTTGGCATAGCTACACAGAGCTTACTTGGAGAGATATTATGAATATAAACACATTAAAGACTTTTAAAGAATGTTGGATAAAAAGTACTTAAAAGAAAAACATATACAAAAGAATAAGTAGTGTTTTCTCCCGGAATGCTGTTGAAATGTGACTTGTTTTTAATTACATAATAATGCCAGTATTATCTTGACAGAATGTGACATATTGCTTTAATAATGTCTTTAAATTTTATTTCATAGCAATATATTTAGAGGATATGCTATATGTGTTTACCACATGGCAAGTGTCCGAGCAGCTTTCAATGGACCATATGCTCATAAAGAAGGACCTGAATACCATTGGGCTCTCTATGAAAGAAAAGTTCCTTATCCCAGACCTGGTTCAGTAAGTAAAGTCTATTTTTCCAATGCTTTTCTATGTAAGAGATTTTGGAAAGAAAAAGCAGACTGCTGCTAATGTACAAACCTTCTTGACTTCACAGTCCAGGATACACTTCTTTGAATATCTACATACTCCAGTTATTTCTGGAAAAGTGTGGAATGGCTCAGTAATAGGTTTAATCAAGTACTAGAACCATACATTTTACAAAGGAAAATAGTGGGATGAAGTATATAAGATTTTTCAAAGTCCTGTTGGGATATGATTTTATGAACATTGCATAAATGTCCTAAGGTCCCAAAATTAGGACCCCAGGCAAAAGGGATAGAGAGAGGCAGATCTAGAAGGTGGGTCAGATTCATTCATTACCTGTTCATTAACATTAATTACATTACCTGTGAAGGAACCTTTCTTTCTTTATTCAGCATGCTGAAACTGGGATATTTAACAAGTGTTAAAGGAAGAAAAAAAAACCAAAACCTAAAAAACACCACAAAAAACCAAAACAAAAGAATCCACTATTTCAATGTCAGGTAATTCCTTTTCCATTTTTCCACCTAATTTTCAAAAAGGATCAAATTTAAATACTTCTGTAATTTAGATCAATGAGCAGGTTAGAAATGAGACATATTTTAATAAATGTAACTAATCAGAATAAATGCATTTGTAGATAAGGAACAAATTCTTCATCATTCAAAGTCCTGCTCAAGATTGGTTCTTTCTGGAAGCAATGGTCTCACATCCTCACAGTTCATTGATTTCCTTTCAGAAATCAGAGTGAAATTTTACTACCCTTCAATGAGGTTCCGAAACATAAAACATCACTCATATGTTTTTGTTAAATTTCACACAAGTTTCTTTATAAACTTTTTTTTTTAATGATTATTAACTGAAGGAAAGAAACAAGACATATTTTGAAATTGCAATTAAATGGGAATTACTGTTGCAAGCATTCAGCAGCTATAGAGGTGCTGTTATGTACAGAGCCGTTCCTGCCTGGTACTTCGATTTCTGGAGGAAACCACAAACTCATGACTTAAGAGACAAGTAATTAACTTCTACAAGGAATTCTTATGTTGTTTCCTCAAGGACATCACAAGTAATCTTCACCTCAAGCCCTTTTGCTGTTTCAATGTCTGTTTAGGTGTTTCTGCAGTTCCTGTGCAGGCTCTCACATCCCCACTCGAGAGGTGAGCAGGGCAAGGCTGGTGCAGGTAGAAGGTGCCCTTTGCATTGCAGGGGCTGTCACCACCTCACAGAGCAGGCACAGCCACAACCTCCAGGTGGAGGCAGGCAGTGCCAGCCTAACTCAGGGTAGCACAAACATCCAGGATTTCTTTTTGCCCTGTTCCTTTTGGGATTACACCTACCTACCCACCCATGGCAATTGTCAAAGCTGCTTCTGTTTGCACCCATGGAGTGCACCCCTTGTCATGTCATTGGGCAGATTTCCAACTCTGAGCAAAGACACTTCTGACAGCTGCTTGGCTAAATCCCCCCCAGTTTTTACACTTTGACTCTTAATCTCCTCTCAGGCTAGGTGCTCACTCTCTTGATCTTAACAATGGAATAAATGGTTGCTGGATATTCCTTTCAGAGCTGTTTTCCCTTTGCTTACTGAATCAATATTCACTTTTATACTAAAAGCAATCATTTCCAGAAATAATTATTGCATACAATTCATTTAGCATTGGATCTCATGAATGAGAGATTGAAAGGCCTATTAGCTTGTCTACTCCATTCCAGCGACACCTTTCTCCCTGTAGTATGATTTCAAACACATGTCCTTTCTCAATTAAAATTAATAATTTAAAATTAATATATTTGTCTACTCCTCCTGGAGTTACAGAGATAAATCAAAATTTAGAAGCTGATACTCCAAAAGAGATTATCTAGGATTTAAGTATTATGAATATGATTTGACTGTCTTGACCACTGAGCTACCCCTGTAGCAGTGCTGACATCAATAACAAATATTTTTTTGTTTGACATCTGTTGAAGTCATTAGTATTAAGTCAGGACAGAAAAACAGGTAAATAAATTATAGTGTTTTAGAATAAATTCTTTAATTGAAAGGAATTATTGATTTTCTATTTGATATTTGGTATAGCAGGTGTATAGGTTTTGCAGTTTTACCAAATAATGAGACTGTACTATGCATGGATTGCAAAATAGCCGTATGTTTTGCAAAGATGATACAATCCAAGTTCTTTAAGTGGTATCATTTATTTTCCATGCAGTAGAACACCTCACATATGTTATTTGGACTAGCATTAAACACAGGCATGAATTCAGTATTAATGACTGCAGTTACTACATTGATATCTCCTAGCACTGAAGATTCAATGGTGTCTCTTTAGCATGAAGGAGACAACACAGAGCCAGAACTTCAGCAAGGTCGACAATGATTTAAAGGAAGGTTGTCCCAAGTTCCAATTGCTTTCAGTGCTTCTCTTCCTTGGCTGTGTTTGGGTCAGTGTCACCTTCCCAAAAAGGCAAGGCAGAAAAAGGAGCAGAAGAGAGCAAGTGATTTCCCAATATCATGGAAAAATTAGCTGAGGAAGCAGATCTCTCCTGGGTGCTAATAAGTTTAATTGTGGTTTTCTCTATATGTTGCAGAGCACATCAGAGGCTGAGGTAAATGGCTTTGACAGCTAACAATGTGTTAATTTATTCATTTTTAGCTATTCATTTAGGGCACAGTTTTGAAGTCTTTTCAATGTTTATCCAGTAGCATGAAGAGAAAGTTTGTAGCAAGCTGTAGCCAAGTGCTAAGCTTCACACTCCAAACAATGTGCAGCATGTTGGTAAACTAAATCCCACTACCTCCCCTATCACAGGAATGACAGCAACAAGAGGCAAAAAATAACCCACTGATGGGCATCTCTGAGAGTCAGCACTCATTGATCTTAGGTATTGAATGAGTAAAGTATAAGTCCATGAGGAATGAGAGTAGAGCTTAAAGCTCTACTGTAAATAAACAGAAGAAAGCTCTATCTGTAAATAAACAGAAAGCCACAGTTAAGAGTCACAGAGGTTCTGACAGGCTCCACAATCCTCTGCCATAATCTCTGGTTTTTATTTTTTAGTTAATTTAGGCTGTGTTGCTTCTGGAAATGACATCAGCTACATCAAAAGTGGTGTTGATAGACTTCAGAGACAGCTGCATCTACTGTTTCCTTTTTAGACTACTTGATTTTATTTAATTAAAATGAAAAGCCTGTGAGTGATTATTTTTATTAAGTCTCTCCAGGATTAGAATTTTGCAAAGGAAACCTGGCAATGCCTATTCACTTGATATGCTGTGCAGTGCATGAGAAGCACAGACTTAGCCTGTCTTCATGCTCCAGCTCTGTCTCTTTATTGCAAACAGCTGGTAAAATTCCATCACTAGGCTGATTAGACAATTACTTTTAAGTCAGCACTGAACAAATACATTCCTGTAGCTAAACTCAAAAAATGGAAACAAACATTGTTTCCTTGACAAGTGCAGAAGTTATTGTCGATTACAGGTGACCGCAAGTTTAAAATTACTGTTTCCAGTAAACATAAGGAGTATTTTATTTAATTGTATTGATTGAAAAATCCAATTTAAATAGAGAAAGGCTGCTACTGTGGCTTTGCTTGAAATGTTTCTTAAAACCACACTGTCTTATGAATATTTGGAGAAAGTACATGGTTACTGAGATATTTCTAGCTTGATCATAAATGGTTTCAATTAGAGCTCATGAAGCAAATTGAAAATGTAGGATCTATGTTCAGTTGGGAAACACTATCTCGTTCACAAAGCATCCTAAAATAAATTTCTCTCTTTAACGCATTAAATTATCTCTAATTGCACATTTGACTGAAGAAGTAAACCTCTTTTAATCAGTCATTGACATAAAGTTTATTTGCTTTGCAAACTGGTAGATTGATCAGTACAAACATTGGTTTTTGAAGCTAAACTGTGATAAATAATGTTGTCATCGAGAGTCAGGAATTAGAATCAAACATAATACTGTTAGAATGCCTAAAATCAAAATTACTGTTGCTGATGGCATAATTTTTAAGTGTGCTTAGTTTCTTATCATAATAAATTTTGCAATCAAAAAATAATAAGACTGGAGGTTAATTTGAAGCATTAGTGTTCTGCTGACTTTGAATGGCTGTTTCTTTACTGGGATAGAAAAGCCCTTTTGTACTCTGTCCACGGCCATTTTGATTACATCTACAATATGAATTTGGGGAAGACATAAGCACTATGGCTTTTGTCAGAATCTAAAAGTGCTACTCTTTAGTCTGTCTTAGTATGCCAAAGAGGGACAAAATCTTTCTTTCTAAACATGACAATGCCAAGGCACTGTTCAGCATTTCCTTTCTTCTCATGATTAATAATCCAGACACGTTTAAAGTACGGAGTTCACTGTCCTAATTCCAGCTGTGGTCTTCTGTGCCTGGTTTTCTGTACACTTGTCTGTATCTCTGAAAACAAGACCCTTTTTCTGACAATTTCTTGGGCAAACCTTCAGGATAATCTGTGTTCTATGTTTTTGCAGTGTGCCAGCAAAGTGAACGGCGGGATATACACTACCACTAAAGACTATCCTGATGAAGCTGTCCACTTTGCCAGGAGCCATCCACTGATGTATCAGCCCATCAGGCCTGTTCATAAGAAGCCAATACTCGTTAAAACAGATGGAAAGTACAATCTTAAACAAATAGCAGTGGACAGAGTGGAAGCTGAAGATGGACAATATGACGTTCTGTTCATTGGCACAGGTAAATAAAGAAATGAAGAAAGAACTTTTACATTTATGATTTAGTAAGTTGGTTTGGTTTGTTTTTTTTCTCTCTAGGTGAAGCAAATCAACGCAACATTTCTTTTTAGCAACTTTTCTTTTCATGCCTTTGCCAGTCTTCACCTTACAGAGGATATTAGTCATTCTAGACAGGTGCTTCATTGTATGTTAACATTATATAGGAATGTAATGGCAGGGAAACATTTAAAGACTAGCAAGAGAAACAAGTATAGGACTCCATTTTAATTTTTTTTTATTTTCAAAAAAGAGCATTAAAAAATTGCAGAACAACTAGCCTTAGTTTTTAAACTTCAGAACACTGTTTTGTATCTGAGTTCAGACTTGGAGACCTGAGAGAAACAAAGGTGATATGATTTCCAAAAATATCCATTCAAGTTATTTGCTTTATTTCACAGTTTCTTTTCCCCAGTTTTGGAGACAAGTCTAGCTGATACCATTAAAAAAACCTACCAGCTTATAGATTTGAGTTACACAGCTCAAGGAAGGGAGGAGGAAATGCCCAATTTTAAAAAATCCATAACTGTTAGAAGTTGCCTGCCAAGTTTTCTTGTCTTTCTTCTGTGCCATTTTATTAAAATATAGAGATCTTGTTTGACAAGAATTTTTAAGTATCTAACACAATAAAGGCAAAATATACCTGCACTAATTCTAAGTAAGCAGAGAAAAAATAAATACCCTACTGATATTTGAAAAATAGAAAAACAAGAAAATAATAAGAAAGGCTGGAACTACCCAAGACTTAAGTCACATCTAATCAGTCTGGAAAACAAACAAGGATTCTTACATTCTCATATAATCAATTTAACAACAGAGTTGTGTTACAAATCATTTTGACCATTTTGTCTAGGAAAGCAGTTCCAATGAATTATTTTTTACTAATGAAATTCCTCTGATAAGTACATTTCAGTATTGAGAACATTCAAAAAATGCATGTTCATGGAATAGCAAAGTCCTATTTATATTAATGCTGTTTTCTAAGTGTGGTGTGGTCTTGGTAATGGACTTACCCACGGTCTGTAAAACATTGTATCATGTGTCACTTGTTTCTGTACAGCAGATTCTACAGTGGGTCCAACATCCTTCATATTTTCTCCTTGCATTTCTAATTCAAACTGTGTCAAATATTCTTGTACGCAAGTCTTTTGTTGTGCGAAGTTGAATCCAAAGTGGTTTAAGTGTGTGCTTTAGAGTTGTGCTGGATTAGCCCCCAACAAGTACCTAACATTCTCAAGATGTCTGATCTCAGGCGACACAAAATTCCAGCAAAAGAATTTGTGTTTTAGAAACTCTGAAATGAAACCTGTAATCACTACCCTGCCAAAGCTCCCATCTGAAAATTCAGTTTCATTGGGCAATAGAATGTTAGAAAGGGTTGATATATTATTTTTGATCCCAGTCCAACACCTGCAGTGTAACATAAGCAAGCAGAATCTTACAGCTGAGCAAGTTCCTTAGAGTAGCAGTGCAGGTTAGAAAGGTTCATCAAAGGCGAAGTCTGAACAGCAGAGCTTTCACATATCTGTCAGCAGGACTTGAAGAGGGACTTACTTATGAGAATCAGAGCTCAGAATACAAATTCTTTTTGCTGTTCTACTACAAAATGGCTGCCTTTGATGACATATTCTCTTTGAAAAATGGTGTATGACCCCAATTTAATGGTTTCTCTTTTTGTTTCACCCTTTGATCTTTTGCTGAACATTTTCCCCAGTGCTGCTCTGCTCAATATGTCCCCTGTAAATCAAAGGTGACTGAAAGTAAAAGAAAGGAAGTGATATTTGCCATTGTTGATGACAGATTTTCAGATTAAGTAGAACAAAGCTTTTCTATAAATAGCCAGAAAGGCAAAACCAAAGTGATGGAAGACCAGATATTATTTGTGTGTTATACTTTCCTGCAAGAGTTGCAGAGACAGAGAGGTTGGTAAATTTAAGTCTGATGTGCCTCAGTCTTTTTGAATGTGCTTCTTATATTTTGATTCATCTTCCTTTGGCTAACACCTTCAGCTCAACAGCAGCTCAGTGCTTCCTTAGAGAAGGGTAGGAATTGTGCACAATGAGCCCCTGAAGGTTTTTGTACTTTTGCCTGGGGGAATGGAGCTGCTGTCAGGAATTAAGGATATTAGTAGATTCCTATCTAGTGTAAACACTCAGATCTTATAATTAAAGCTACTTTACCCTTGCATGCCTCAATGCACTGGCTTCCACCTACTCCCATTTCTTTTTCTGAAATATGGTTGCCTTCTGTTATCCTTTTGCTATTCACAATGGGTGAAAAATACAATTCCAATATTTGAAAAATACAATTAATTATGTCTCTTACAAGTGTCTAAGTTAACTCTTATTTGCCAGGGATAAATTGTCATATATTTAATTTTCTAAGAATAAGAATCCTCATGAATGACAGCACAATGCTAACTAACTTTTCATATTTATAAATTTCAATCTACCATCAATTTGAAGAAGTCATTTTAGGTATTTGAAGGCCATATAAATGTTTGAACCAATCATAACTTATATTTTTCTTTTGTTTTGTTTGAAATATGTGTCCAGATAATGGTATTGTGCTGAAAGTCATAACAATTTACAATCAAGAGACGGAATCCATGGAAGAAGTGATTCTTGAAGAGTTGCAAGTATTCAAGGTGAACTGTACTGTATACAAAGTATATACACAAGTCTTGAATTTTCTGCAAAATTAAAATGTCAAAAAAAATGAGAATAGTCAAATATGTAATACTTGTGTGCAAGAAATGCTCTAATTATCTAGCAATTTTATGACAGGAAACTTTCATTTTTAAATGAATTTTATGTAATGTCTCAAGTACCAAAGCATGTTGAAGCAAATCACGACTAGTGCCTTTCAATTTATGTGCTTGGATATTGTAGTGTGACTTTTAATTAGAAACTTATTGCATTTTGTTTAATTTTCCTTTATATCCAATTAAGAAATTAAAGAAGTATAACTGCACACATAAAAAATGTGTGTAGTACAATCTTGGAAACTTAAATGAGGTCCAGATGGAAAAAGTCCACTCAGAAAGAGTGAATCAGTAAACTTGTCTCTACAGTGGGTGAACAGGGGTCCTCTTGAGGCAGAACTCCATTCTCCCAAAGAAATACCTGTGACTAAAGCTCAGTGTTTGGCATGTGACAAAGCTAACATAATGAAATTCTCTAGTGAGTATTCTCACCAAGTCACGTTAGTCAAATAAAGCAGGAGGCTAACCTGCTTCAGACTGTAGGGAAAATCTAATATCAAAAGTTAGACGTTTTAATCTGGTACCTGAATTTAAGCAGTGTAACTATTGACTTATTGCCTGGGGGGAAAATCACAGAATTTGCCCTTCTTAATTAAGTTTGATTTAGCTTGATTTCTTTGATTAAGTTTTTTGGAATAGAACTATGAGAAGCTTTGTATTGCTCCAAGAAATCTGAGCAGAGGGCAGAGAGGACAATGGTAAAAGAAGGAATTCCTGCTATTTTTGTCTTATCTTCAATGAATGTTTTGTAATAAAGAACACTCCACTTATCACTCTCAAGCAGGACAAAAGACATTCAGTGGTGACAAGAGCTAATGTCATGTTTGACAGGGAAATTGTAGTGTTCCTGTAGCTCTGATAATCCTGAATTAAGTGTTGGCTGCTTGTTTCCAAATAAACTGTTCTAAAGCAATATTTCTGAAAGTCACAATTTCCCCACATCTGTCTTAAAGAAAGTCAAAGTTCCTAGCAAAGTTGAATGTAATAAGTAAATACCAACATTATTTTACCTGATTTATTTTCATAACAAAAAGATACTCTCTTTTCTAAGCAAAAAAATGTTTCCTATTTTTTTTTAGATGCCAGTTCCTATTATTTCTATGGAAATCTCTTCAAAAAGGGTAAGTATTTTACAAGTTTGAAGTATGACAACTATGACTCAAATGTAATGAAGCTGTAAACTGCACAGAGCTAGATTCATGGATATACAGGCAAATATAGATCAGCTATAATGAGATCTGGTTGTATACATGTAATTATTCTGTATAAAAAACTTAGGGTTGTATGCTCTATTCCTTTATAATGCATTTCTGTTTTTCAATTCTACTGTTAAATATCCTTAGTTCACAATACCGTGCATATCAAAGCAAGTAAAAACCAATCTGTTTAATGAGTTACTGTTGTACTAATCACAGTAGGGATTATCTTGGTGGATATGGCAATTCACAGAAAAGTTCTTTGTTGATAAATGCAGAAAGACATCAGCCCCATGGGGCTAGCAGTGTAAAAAGAGCCTTGCTGGCTCTCCCACATATCCAGTTGCCCTGTAGGGCTGTTTGGATCCATGTTCTTTTGAGTTTCTGAAAGATTCTGCTGATATAAACACCCAATTTATTACTCTTGTGGGCAGATTCTCATCCATATCATATCATCACATCATCTCAGCATGGAGCCATTATAAACATCTGAGGATAATTATATCTTAATGTTAAACATGTCCAACAGTGATATTAGACATCAGTGCAATGGAGGTGTAGATAAATACAATGAAACACAAGTAACCAAGAATGAAAATTGCATTATTAGGAGGCGTGACTGTGCCCCAAAGGGTTTGTTGAGTCTTGGTGTCTAATCAGCTTGCATTCTTCCTGTAGGTAATGCAGAAACTCAAAAGTCCAGTGATGGTAATTCAGAGGAGGATTTGGGTCTAAGTGTTTTGAATTATTTCCTGCCTCAATCTTTTTCCACGGACTGTGAAATCAGCTCTGGAGACTATATTGTCTAACACTGCACCAAAGTGACTATTCGGACAAGAATTCAGATGTTTCAGATTCATCTGAAATATTCATCTTTTCAGATGTTTGCCTTACCTTTAACTCTCAATGAATTGTCATGGTTAAAGGCTTATGTTGGAAAAGTAAAAAGGAGATATCAGAAAATTTAAAATTTAAATTCTTCCATTTTACTCAGCTCCCAAGAGGTGTGCTAATTCTACTAATTCTAAGCATATCTAGAAAATCTGGAGAGAACTGTAAAAAAGCCACCTGAGCTTTGTAGCTTTGTATTTGATACTTTTGTATCTCACTTCTTGTGAGATACAAAAGTAGCCTTACTTTTTCAAGAGATCAAAGAGAAAATGGAGACAGGACAGGAGAGTCATGTATATATATTTCAGTATGTGCAGTGACTTCCTATTGTGTGTATGAGGATTCTTAAAAATTGATGGCAAAGCAATATCAGATTAAGAAACCAAGATCAGCTTGTTGAATAAACTTATTCTTTAAATAGAATACAGTTTTCTGACAATGAAGACATTTAGAAATTGTTGGAACGTTGCAGAAATATTTGTATACATGTTAGGGACAGAGTTGGCACCAAACAATTTTGTCTTCAAAATCAGCAGGAATACAACTTAGTTGAGCATACACAAAAAAAAAATTGTGCCTCAAGCATTTTCATTAATCTCTTTTGAACTTGGAGTTACTGAGCCTGTGGAGATCTCCTTGCTACCTACATCTCCATATCCTTATAACATTGACCAGCCTTCACCAAGTCATGGTACAATAAAATATCACATTTCAGGGCTGAGCTTGTTATCTGCAGAGACTGGGAAAGAATGTTCTTTGATGTTCAGTTGGTTAGATATAAGATGCTGCTTTTCCATCCTGTAACTTACCAAGACTTAAAGAAGTCTTTACCCCTGCTAAAAGATAAAAGAGAAAATCTCATCTCACATGTCTCATTGAAAGTGTTGCTTGTGTCTTCTGGGACAACCATACGGCAGCACTTGCAGGCAAAGAATTCTCCTCAAACAAGTATCCTAGGTTTTCTCTTCAATCCAGCTGGCAGATTGAGTTCCTGCTACTATCATCTGGTTTATCTCACCACTTAAATTCTTCAAGCATTGCTGTTACCAGACACTTCTAGTTTATTTCCCTAGCATCTTTGAAAGTTAAATTTCTATGCTCTAAAGAGGTATACAAGATATAATAAGGAGCAAGAATAGACAAGTGGATTAAAATTTACTACATGAGGTGTCAGTATTTCCCAGCTTTAAGTAATTTTAAAATACCAGATTTTGACAGCGTGGTTGAAGAGTAGGAATTATGGACTAAGTTTCACCATTAGGATGAGCACAGCTGAAGAATACTTTTTCTGACTGGTGAAACCATGGAAGTGAGATGTGCATAAACAATTTCTATTGCAGTGCACAATGCATATTTCTGTG
Organism: Anthoscopus minutus; assembly: GCA_013399455.1. Classification (NCBI taxonomy): domain Eukaryota; kingdom Metazoa; phylum Chordata; class Aves; order Passeriformes; family Paridae; genus Anthoscopus; species Anthoscopus minutus. The sequence goes on from VWYI01028028.1 coordinate 23,765, forward strand.
TTCAGAAAATTTAGATTCATCAAAAGCAACAAGACTTTTCCTCAAATTCTTTTCAATTCAAGCTATTTTCTTAATTATTGTGCTAGCATCTGAAGAATTAAATTGATTATCTGTCATTTGATTTGAAAAGGACATCTATGTGAACTCAAAAGATTCAAATAATCAATGCTAATGCTGAAAAACCCCACCCAAACCCTGCAAATAAATATTAAAAAGTAGGAAGTGAGCCTGTAATTTGTAAGGAATGACTGCACAGCAACAGGGAAAAAAATCTATGTATCTATCTACCTATCTGTCTATCATCTGTCTCCTGGGCACTGAGAGATTATACAAATCATAGCACTATTCTGCTAAATATGTAAATATGTAAATATGTGATCATATTCTAAGTAGCCACATGAAGAATTAAATGAACTTGAAAACTCCCATATTAAAATTGAGTTTGCCTATAATCCTTGCATATTTGAACTTCTTTGTTTAAAGTCTTTCATGTCAAGTTGGGGGTTTTTTTTGCAGATCAGTTAGATGACAGACAAGGGTATGGAATGAAGCACTGGAAAATATCTTGATGAAGAAAAAGAAATGTAAACTTTTGCCTATTCAAACACAAAGCTGAAACTTCAGAAACAAGGAAATGCCAAAATAAACTTGTGCATTTTTCCTTCTTTCTGTTTCTCTGTCCTCAGTAGGAGAGTGTAATCTGAAATCAGATATTTTCCTACAGCATAACTCTGCCTCCCTCAGGTCACAGGCTAGATGCGCAGCTGGGAAGCCACGATTAATCTAACAACTTCAATAACTGCGCTGGGAAGAGACGTTTTAGTGGACATTGTAGCAATCCTATCTGGTGTATTTTTTGCAGCAACAGCTCTACGTGGGGTCCGAGTCAGTGATAGCTCAAGTGAAGTTCCACCAGTGCGACATGTACGGCACAGCCTGCGCCGACTGCTGCCTGGCGCGGGATCCCTACTGCGCCTGGGACGGCATCTCCTGCTCCCGGTACTACCCCACAGGGGTGCAGGCAAAGAGGTGAGAGCTCTTCCTGATAATCTCCTTGCAAAATACCTACATCAACGCTGCTACTGCAACACGGAGTACTTCCTATCACCCCTCAGACATAGCCGACTGTCGGCTGCTAATTTCTCAGCATAATTTTAGGGGATTGCAAGGAACCAAACTCACCTGATGGCATAAACTGCAGTTCCAGGAGTATTTTTATGGCTAGATCTAAGTCACTTTGTAATTATTTGCACCCCATTGTGAACCCTGATTTCCTTAAACATCTTTTCAAGTCTGCAACATCAGAGAACTAGTTTGGTAGTATTGTACAGCAAGTATTTCACACAGCAGTATCATGAACAGAATTTCTAAAATAAAGCAAAGATCTCTGTTAATGGTCATATACCTTCACCAGTCAAAATCAAACCAAAGTTTCTGCAAAGTTTTGGTTTAGGTTTTTTGCAGTGGGTTGAAAAGGAAGTTGCTCTAGGGGAAAGTTCAAAGCACACATATGATTTGGTGCTTTAATTCTTCCTTGTGGAGACTCTTTTTCTGTATCACCCTTGACTTACATATGGTTCTTGACTTTCACTCTTTCATTCAACGATTTTTCTGGGACCTGTTCTCCTCCTTTTTCTTTCAAACACAGATTCTTCAATTCAGCTACATTCAAGTATCTAGAACTTGCATGCTTTAATCCAGATCTTACAAAAATTAGTCAGCTTTGCCACAAAGTAATTTCTTATTTGAATCAGCAAAATTTTATGTTGCATAATTCAAATAATTTCTATGGCTTTTTTTGCAATTGCTGTTTTTGCAATTGCTGGTTTTAAAAAAATATGCTTATTTATATTAGACCTGCAAGGACTATAAGAATGAATTAAATAAATCACAGAGAGAGTTTTGGAAACTGATGGAGATGGTTAAGTCCAAACCAAGTCATAGTATCCCAAATGTATTACTGTTTCTTAAAGAAAATCAGGAATATGGGGCTTTGTATTTATTTCTTTTTCATCTGGCATGTTTTATCTTTCTGTGAACCTAGATATACTCAAATGTGGGCTGACTATTGTCAGGCACAAAAGACATTTCCATAAAATTTTTATAAGAGATACTTAATATGGTCAAGTTACCTTGACCATTATTTTTGGGTAAGGCACATATAAAAGTACAAATGAGAAATATAGTCTGTGACTCAGCATAATTTAAGAATCTCTTGGTTTTACTGCACTAAGGCATAGACTAAACCAAGTAGGAAACTTACTCAGCTTCTACAAGCAAGAGTGCATAGTTTTGTCATGACTTTTGTGAATAGACCTGAAGGGAAGGAGTGGGCTCTGCTTGATTGCTTAGGGTGAGATGAGTCTGGTTAAAATTTTCAGGCCTCAGATTAAGTAAGATGAGCAGCTATATAGTGGACCCGGGAGATTAATGTCCTACAGTATAAGTAGAAATTGGATTATCATAATGATAAAGCATATGGATTACTCATCTAATGATGTAAAAGTCATTTGGGAAGAGGTGGGGTGGGGGTGTTCAAAACTTCCCAGCAGCCTTTTATCTTGCTAGCAGTATCACCATTTATGTTGTGCAGGCTACTTGTTGCTAAAGAAAAGATGAGAGAAACTCATTGAGGCCTGGACCCTGTTGTACATGTTTCTTACCTAAGACAATTTCCAGAGCAGAAACCTTTAAGTCCCCTGAAAACACATTTATCTAGGGTGGAGTGATATGGACAGCACCAACAAGCACCTTCCTGTGCCTTACCTCCCCAACATTCAGCAGGTCAGCCTCTAAAAGAAGAAAATGCTGCTGCTATCTTGCTCCTTCTGTTAAGATAAGCATTGTAGCAGTGGAGAAGGGATTTGCACTCAATTGAATGTTCTTGAAGTCTGCAAAACTTGTTTTCCATATCAGAGTTTGGGGGAGAGCCAACAAGACTAACGGTGCTGAAAGGCATGAATGGCATTTCTTTGTTCACTTTAGGTCACAGCAGAATCTCAGAGCATCTCAAATTCAAGGCCTTACACTAGCTGCATGGTACGTGGAGGGACATGTGTACAGAAGTTGTTTTAGGTTGCTCCCCATCAGGTACCATGTGAAGAGTACTACAGGAAAGGCAGGTCCTGGCACACAGTGTGGAGATTTCTGATGCCAAGTGTCCCTGACTAGTTGATAACCCTGCCATGGCTTCATTGGACTCCAAACAGAATTAATGCCACATCCCAGAACATTCATGTCCCAGAACATTCTTAGTCTGGCCTTGTCTCAGGGCTCCAGATTTCTGTGCAAGCTGTACATAGTAATAACACAAGTAATGTGAGTGCAAGGGGCGCTGGAGAGCCCTTGTTTGTCCTGCTCCTGATATCTGTCCCTTCATTGGAGTCATGGAATTGTGACTTACATTGCAACACACTTGAGCTGACCTTAATACCATCTGTCTCTGTTCAAATGTGGCCTTCATGCTGTGCATTTAGGTGGATTTTTGATTTGTAAGGGCAGTGCTGCTAGTGGATAAGGGCTCTGCTCCGAGCTCTCTTTTTAATTTCAGTCCTGCTGGGGAAGAGTTGAATTGAGGCAGGAATGTACAATTTGTCCTTCCCACTTTGATCCAATTCTGTCTGCTTTAGATCCTGATGCCCCCAAGGTACAAGTGTTTAGAGAAACATTAAGTAGGAATCTGTAAACTCAGACTTGTAATGGATTTAGAGAGAAGTGAAGCATAAATACAAAACCTGTACACTTGGCGTCTGATACTAATTATTTAAATTGTGAAAGTTTATAATTCCTTGTACGTGTATATCCTGGATAACTAATTAAATGTGGGATTTAATTAAGGAAAAATAAAAATGGAGTTAAAAATCCCATATCTTGATGCTTGCAGCACAGCACACCACAATTCCATGGTAATTACAGATGTGTGGCTCCTGAACACTGCAAATACCCCAGGTGGCAGAAGGAATTTCTATTGCATTCAAATTTCATGAAGTGCACTTGAGAAAGCAGAGGTCCAGGGCTTAAATCCTTCAGTTCATTATTAGCTCTGCAATCTGATTTAGGCAGGTTCAATTTTTATCTAAACAAGCACAAAATTCTACAAATGAGAATCTTTGCTGTACCAGCTCACCATCCAGGCTAAAAAAGGTCTGAAGAGATTTAAAAATGTCTTTGAACTTGGGTAGGCATAGTATTCTTTAGCTAATTTATAGAAGCTGACAGTCTCCCCTGCCTCCTCTCCCTCTCTGGCTTCTTTCTCCATCACCCACTCCACCTAGCACTCAGTCTACTGATTTACTTATGCAAACCACAGTGGCGACTTTTCTTCCCAAGACTTTTTGATTTTGCCTCAAACATTCCTGGAAAATAATAAAGAAAAATGAAAATTATGGTGATGGTAATGATGATGACGATGACGATGAAGATGATGATGATGATGATGACTATTCTTTTCTTGCACATCGTTTTTACTAGGTTCCTGAAAGCACAGAGTTAAGGGCTTAAATCGAAATTAATGAAATTATAGATTGCAAAAGATGCTTCCCTACATTCAATATGTTTGTTAATCACTGAAAATTGTTTCTTACAGTAATTTATCTCAGGGATTGTCTGATACTCTATTATGCACAGAATTCTGAGTATAATTATTTTTAAGAAAAAAAAAATAATACCAGATTTATGACAGTATTTGTGAAATGAGTTTATGTCCCAGTTTATGTCTCCCTCTCTTTCAGCATCTCTCTCCATTTTTTCCTTCCATTTGAGAAAATAGCAAGTGAAGGCACTTGTGTCTTCCACAGTCTTCACAGTCGCAACAAAATTCCTTCAAACAAACATTTTCTTTGATGATTCTGACATCTAGAGAAATAACCCTGTTTTACAGAACTAGGGGTTTTTTAACTTTACAGTGATCTGAAGGAACTGATGAGTAAATAAAACATGCCTGCTTCCTGTCCTGTTCCTGCTAGATAGGGCTGCTGGACCTGACAGCAGCAGGAGTGTCTGGTTTGTTTTTTTAAAGGATAACGCATATCCTATAGTGTTTATGTATATTTGTGCAGGAGAATGTCTCTACTGAGTAACACATTGCAATGACAACACCCAGGGCAGAATAAGGCCCAGTTGGTAGCTCAGAATCTGTGTTTTTCCTTAATAGGATGCAAGTATTGTTAGCATTTCTCCCTAAAAGCCCAATGCACTCTCCACTGAAATGCCAGATGCCCCTGAAACAACAATGGAAAACCACTGGCTCTTCTCTGAATATCAGTGGAAGTTAAAGCTGTGATCTTGGCCCACCAAGAGCACTGGATCAGAGTTCCTTATGAGTGATAGAACTCAGAAAATAATCACTGTCTACACCCAGATTAAAAATGAAATTAGTAACATCCATGGACAAGGCCTTTATGTGGTGTAAATCTAAATAGTTTCAGTAAATTCTATCTGTAACAAATTAAAATTTCTGTGGTTTTGGGTTCACATAGAACTGGAGAATAACTTTATTTCACTAGTAAATGCAAAGACCAGAACTCTTTGGCTCTGTTTGTTTCTAACATAATTTATACTTTACATACACCTACTGTGTAAGATTTGATGCACGGTATGTTTATTCTGTTAATCTGTTATGTGTGGCATTGACAATACTATAGAATTAAGTGTAGAATTAATATTTATGCAGATATAGGAAAGGTATCCTTAGAAGAAGTAAATTTGACATTGTTAGACATACTTATCTAGCAATATACAACATCCCAATAGGCTTTTTTATTTCCCACATAAACAATCTTAATTTTATTTATCAAGACACTCAAAGAAAAAAGATGCTACACGAAAGCACAATTCTTCTTGGAATGAACCATGTAATCGTGTGTTTGTTGGGTTTTTTTAATAAATTCAATAAATAAATCAAACCTCAAAAGTAAGAATTATATTACTTTCGAAATCACCTCTACTATTTCCAGGTCAAAAACAAGGCTTATAGATTTTGATCACAATTCTGCCACCCGTTCACTTTCCAGGCACAGGCATTCATGAATGTGTTTATTTCCCTGTTGAGAAAAAAGAGCTCAGTAACTGCTACAAAGGTGAAAAAAAATATTTCCTCCACACATTGAGACTCTCAAGTGAAAAAAAACCAAAAGAAAACAAAAAAAAAAGAAACCATGAGAATGAAGATAAAATAAGTACCATTCACATACATGGGGAAGTGTTCTAAATTAAAAAAGGAAAATTTTCTTTGCTTCTGCAGAGAGAGAGAGAGAACTCAAAGACAGGTCTAAAGGTCCTTATGACTGAATGTCACCCAGTCTGTTCAAAGGATCTTTTTTCAGTATTTATAACATCAGTGTAGTTATATACAAAATGGACACATAATTCTCTTCTCCAGACAAGCCTGTTTCTTTGTTCAGACACGTGACTTGAAAGGTTGATTAGAGACAAAATACTGATTTATAAACGAGCAAATCTCACACCAATGATATATTGTTAGCAATCATAGTTTAACTCCTTAAGTTTCATGAAAGCTAGTTTAGCATAAAACCAATAACAGGTAAGCTAAACATGTTCTCTCACTAATTCCACTTTTTCCCCTCAGACGTTTCCGCAGACAAGATGTTCGGCACGGAAATGCAGCGCAGCAGTGCTTTGGCCAGCAGTTCATTGGTAATCATTCACACACAAATTACTTGTAAAGGCCTGGAACAGCCAGCAGAGTTTGCCAGGAGCATGAGCCAGACCATGACCTCGCCTCCCGTTTTCACTGTAGTGATATAAAAGCCATGGGGCTGAGCCCCTGCCATCCAGGTCTAAGAGTGACTGTCTCAGTGGCAGGCCAGGTGCACCCCAAAATGCTCATGTGGTCCTGCAGCACTGATATAAGGACTAAGGAAGTGGAGAATTCACCTTCATGGCTTCTAACAGAGAAAAAAAAAAGCAGAAGATGAGGCAGGGATAAGAAACAATAATGGTGCTCCATCCTAAAATGTGTCAGGGATAAGAAACAATGGAGCTCCATCCTAAAATGTGTATTAAATAGTCAGGACACTCAGAATTTAAGCAGAAGCATAAGCAGTGACATAACAGAACAAAAATGTGTATTTATGATCAAATTTTTCTTAATAAAAAAGATAGAGTACTGCGTCTAATGCTGTTATCCAAACCATGGAAAGTGAGAATTTCAAACATGGGTATTGAGAATAGCAAAACAGAAAGGAAACAATTGCCTGGAAATCCTCTGTATTTTGCAGGATAATACACACTATATTTATGGAAGAAAAAAAAAAAAGTTTTTCTAGAATAATACCCTGAGAAAGACTATTTAAAATATTATGATATGATATATGATATGATATGATATATGATATATGATATGATATATGATTGATATGATATGATATGATATNATGATTGATATGATATGATATGATATGATTGATACGATACGATACAATACGATACGATATGCTATGATATGATAATGATATTTATCTATTTATTTATTTTTGAACCATTTCATTAAAATCAAAGTCCATTGGAAGATATTGTACTTTTTGGAAAAGTATATTTCAGTATTAAGTGCTAACTCTTCCACAAGTTTGAAATGCAACAGAGAACTCACAATTATATAAAACAGTGTAATTTTTTAGGATATAAAGCTATTTAGGCTCAAGAATCTTTCTCACTGTTATGGAATAAGATGATTTCATTAATGAGGCAGTTGTTTCATCCAGTGAAAAAACTAGTTTATCCTCCTCCAGGTGTTTTGTTGGATTGAAAACCAGAATTAAATTTTGATTTAATTCATTCACCTTGCTTTTATTATCACCCTTGGGCCCAGACTGTATATTCAGTTTACACATGTATAGCATGGTTATGTATAATATTGGTTAGAGTATTTATAGTATCATCCTGCAAACAGTTATGTGGTGTAATTATCCCTAAAAATAGAATTTTTTATTATATTTAAACATGTTTATTATAAAACATGTTTATTATATCTAAACACGTTTCAAATCCTCCTGTTTCACTGAGTGAAACATAGAAAGGTTCATAAGAACCAAGCACAAGCAACTACCAGTGTGAAAGGCTGAGATCTATTTCTCTGAAATCTTAGGTGAGTCACAGCACAATTTGATCAGATGCTGTGAAAGCCTGAGATGATGGGAAAATTCATTTAGCAGGTCAGATCTTCATTAGGCATTACTTTTCAGTTACTGTCTCGTTGGATCTGAATTAAGCTCACTCTTAAATCTACCCTGAACATGATGTGTAACAAGTATGTGCAGTAACAGAGTTTTGAAGCATTTGTTTCCCTTCCAGGTGAAGTTCTGGAGAAGACTGAGGAGCGATTTGTTTATGGAATAGAGTACAACAGCACCCTTCTGGAGTGTACCCCACGGACCTTACAAGCAAAAGTAATCTGGTTTGTTCAGCGAGCACACGAAACTAAGAAGGAAGAGGTAATTATTCTTATACACTAACTTTTTTCAATAAGAGAGCCTGTTGTTAGGAACATTACATCTTCACTGAATTTTTGCGACTAGTTGCTGAAATGGTTATGGGTGTCAGGGAAAATCACTATGTTCATCTGGTCCCTTGAATTAATAGACCTGAGAATTTCACCTGGTGTTTGCATTCAACATCTTGATTGCAGATGTTAGACATGTAGTAAAGCTAATTTAAGATCTGAAAACAAGGGAAAATCCATCAGTTCTCTTGGTATGTTTTTGCAGGGGTGAAATGTGTAGGTATTATTTTCAGTGTTAGTCTAGCTTAACTTCTATTTATTCTTACTGCTTCATCCATTTATTACAGAATTTTTTGCAAACAAGTATTGGTGGATTCTCTGCCTCTTTTACATGTATTTTACCATTATAAAAGTGCTTCATAAGTGCTATTGTATTTATTCCTCAATACCTGCTGATACACCTCAATGTAGCTATCACTGCACTGTAGATAAGCCCACTATAGGGCCTGGTAAAAAAGTCCCCATCTTTCTTACAAGCCCCCTTTACTGGATTTAGCACTCCAAGTGGGGGCTTACCAGAGCACAGTGGAGGGAGAGAATCACTTCCCTTGACCTGTTGGCCACACTTCTTGTAATACAGCACAGGATACAGCTGGTTTTCTACAAGTGGACATGGCCAGCTCTCATCCAGCTCCTTGTCCCTCAGTAGCCCCAAGTCTTCCTCTTCAGGCTGCTTTTGATCCCTTCATCACTGAGTACTTCTGCTTAAATTCATCACCTTTCTGCTCAATGAAAAGCTGATGGTGGTGCTTCCTTGGCCACTCCTGCTGCTGGATTTGACAGCTCAGTGCTCCCTGCTTGCCAACATCTGTGAATGTCTTGTAGTCAATAGTGTAGCACTCAGAAACTGCAGGAGGAACTCAAACAGCAGACTCAAAACTGAGTCTTTAAGATCACAATGGTCCTGCAGTTATGTAAGCAAGTACTTTTATAAATGACTCCTTAAAAGATTGCCAGTCTGTAAGAGAATTCACAGGGATCCTTATCACAGGTCAGCTGGCATATCTCATTTTTTCTTCCATCCAGTAGATTATTTGCATGTTTCTAACTTATTTCCCTCTGCAATTTAAACAGGAATTTGTCTGCTCTGTTATTTGTTCTTCCTTGCTTCACAGATTCTTTAGATTGTTCTCTATTTACAACTCAATCTCTTCTTTACTTCAAGTAAATATTTTTGTTATTACAGAAGAACTGTGAATTAAAAATTTGTAGGTCTCTAATCTTCCTCTCCAAATTTAATATCACAGTCATGAAAGTTCAGAAATAATTGTGTTGGTTTAATGTAATAACAAAAACCTGTGTTCTATAACTGAATTTTGTTTTTGGTTTTGTTTTTTTTCAGGTGAAGACCGATGACAGAATAATAAAAATGGACCTTGGTCTTTTATTCCTGAAGCTGCATCGACTGGATGCAGGGACTTATTTTTGTCAGACAGTGGAACACAGCATTGTTCACACTGTCAGGAAAATCACCCTGGAAATAGTTGAGGAAGAACGTGTAGATGAAATGTTCAATAAAGACTATGAAGAGGATATCCCTCACAAAATGCCATGCCCAATTCAGAGCAGTATACCTCAGGCTTCAAAGCCATGGTATAAGGAATTTCTTCAACTGATAGGTTATAGCAACTTCCAGAGGGTGGAAGAATACTGTGAAAAAGTGTGGTGTACAGATAAGAAGAGAAAAAAGCTGAAAATGTCTCCATCCAAGTGGAAATACGCCAGCCCTCAGGAGAAGAAGACAAAGATCAGGCCAGAGCATTACCGGTTGCCCAGGAACATAGCTGACTCTTGATGGACAAAATCCATTCACTGTTTCTGAGCAAAATTTTATTTGGACTTAAGAGGGAGAAATCAGTTTGAGTAAATGTCACAAGTTTATATATGTAAAATATTGGAACTGGAAGCAAAAATATTATGGTAAGTTATATTATACACTCATGATGACTGTTTAGAAGCATTTTAAACAAAATCTTCCCAACTATCTGGTTCTAAGTAAATGCAATCAGAGTTTTGCATTAGTGGGGACGTGACAATCTTCAGATTCTGAGTGCTTGAATCAGTTTCCTATTCTGGATCATGCTTGCGCTGTATATTATTGCACATGATGGCATATTTAACAAATTCAAATAGCTAAACATTCACAGGTAGATGAAAAGTATAACATATTTCTTTGTTTCACAAATTTCTCATGCTTCTGAAAGCAGCACGTCTTAAGATCTTATTCTTTTTGATTGTGACCTATCTGAGTTCATCACTGAGAACAATGAGTTGTGTTAATACAGTGTACTGCTACTTCTAAAGAGAATGAAGGGGAATCCTATTTACTTCCCACCTTTTTTTCTGTATCAGCCATTTATCAAACACAGTGTGCTCCCACAGCTAAATATTATTGCCTAGGTACTTCATGTAAGCCACATGCATGCTGAGAACACAGACAGAACGAAATTTATATAAGAAGTTGAAATAATGGTTTAGATAGAAAACGTTACCTTAGTGGTGACACGAATTAATGGATCGCCCTCTTGTGGCAATAGAAACTCGATATCTACTTTTCAAGAAATATATAAAAGCAAAGAAGTTTTACCAAGATCCCTGGCTGTTTTGCTTTCAGCAGACACTTTTAGTCTCCATGTGGTAAAGATTTAGAAGGCAGTATTGGAAATAATTTATACCCTGAAGACAGCATTTTTAATAAGTGATGTTTTATGTTGTTAATGTGCTTCTGGGATAAAATGCATTCATAAAAGGTTAGGATGCAAATTAAGACAAAACCAGCATTACACAGCTGTGTTTCTATAATTTCAGGGTGTGGTCCACATCAACCTTTTTCTGATGTTTGAAAGGGCTGATCTGCTTCTCTTGTGAGTGATACCAGGGAAGGAGATCAAAAGAACTAAGTCACTTACAATCTAGGTGTTTAAAGACTGACTTAAAAAAAAAAGCATATATACATAGCTTTAAGATAAGCTTCCTTTAAGAAACCAGCTCCAGAAAATGCAGAAAACCTAGAATTTCAATACCTGAGAAATTTAATAGTACAATATTAATTGGATTTGGGATTTTTTAAATTGAAAATCTAAAATAAGAAACGGAAGTTAAACACAATATAAGCACAAATATAAGTTAAAGGTAAACAGAAGTGAGTCACAAATGAGTTAATTCCTAAAGTAAGGACATGATGCCAATAGGAAATAGCCAAGCTGATCCAAACTTTTATGCCATGGAGAAAACATATGAGGGATTCATCACCTACAAAGAGTTTCATGTTGAGCTTCAACTTCTAATCTAAGAAGAGTGGGAATTAGCAGCTGGGGTTTGTGGATTGCTGTGCTACCATGTGCAGCAATCGGTGCTAACCCAGTGTTTGCCAAGCAGGCTGTTTGTGACAGGAACTCACAGCTGCTGGCAGGACCAGTGAGCTTTGCTGTGCTTCTCTGGGAGCAGAGGCTGACCCAGTGCTTGGAAGGAGCACATGGTACACTGTCAGCAACCAGAGTGTGACAAAAACAGGGTTTCACCTGGTGTGGCTACAGCAGCAGATGAATCTTCATCAGCCTGTTAAGGGAGTCAGTGTATCTGAGGGTTTGGACTTTGTTTAGCTGCAATATCTCTCCAAGAGGCAGGCTGACACTCTGCAGATCCTTGCATGAATTGCATGAATAGCTGTGATCTGAGAGAGGAGACTGGATAAACTCATGTTTCTGGGACAGTTTAATGGAACTTTGTTGCTTTTAGGGTCTCTTATTTGTTTGCAGTTTTATGGAAACCACCAGCACTGAGAGTTGTGGCAGAGAACACACACAGAACAAGCACCCCTGATCTAAACTTAATCCCCTGTACAAACCCCACTGACACTCTTGGTGAAAAACTTTTAAAACACTACTAAAATCCTTTTCAGATGAATCATGGAGTCCCCTTCTTTTAAAGAACAGTGGGAGTTATTTTTTACTTTTTCATTCATTTGCAAGTATCTAGTGCTAAATGTATCATTAATTAACTATTACGAAGGACTTATAGTATCTTAGCCTCATGGAACAAATACAACTTTGTGTCTCATTCTCTGAGATTCCAGGTGGAAATCATGTTATATGGAAATCAGGATTCTTGATTTAATACGAGAGTGTATGTTTTTAGCTACCCATCCCTTTAGTGTTTACATGTGGAGAATTTCATTACCCCTTTATTTGTGTTTTAAAACTTAAATTTTTAGCTTACACTTTGCTCCTTTCATGGTTGCAATGCCTGTGAGAATTCAGAACTACAAGGTCTTGTTCAAAGAGTGCTCTGACATCTATGGAAGAAGAGAAAGAGTGACAATGTGTTTTGGAAGGATATGCACAAATGTGCATTTACCACAATGTTATTTAAAATGCTTCTTTGTATATTTGGGGGCCATTGTCTGCTTCTTATCCTTATGAGTTTGATGTATTTTGTATGTGCATGAAGTGATCAAATTATAAATATAATTAAGAACCATATTTGGCTGAAATAATCTGTATTATTTCTTATAATTTATTTTCCCCAGACAGCATGATTATCTGCACCTCACTAGTCACACATTGGTAATTACAGATGTCCTTCACCATGTATTTGAAGAGCAGCAACCACAGATAAAGACAGAAAGATGTATTTATAGACCTGCCAAATGGGAAATGTGACACAGAGTAATGAGTAGATGCAATCTATCTAGTATTCATGCATCATGAGTAGATGCATGAATGTGTTTGGGAGTGGGACAGGGTTACTCAAGCCCAGAAGATGCTAACCAATTCCATTGAGAAGCCACAATTTGCATAAAGCTTTGGACTCTACCTTTCATGATGAAGGAAAATCCAGAGCACTTGGATTAACACTTCCTTTTCTCTGCTCTTGTTCTTTTGTTGTCAGCAAGGTTATTGTCACCTTGTACAAACTACTGTGCTCTCAGATTCTCTTGGGACATCAGGGCAGGACAGTGTTAACCCGATGTGCAATTCCTGGCTTCTATATCTCAAAACAGGCTTTTAGGATATACACTACTGTTCTGTAGCATGAAACAGATCTCTTTCTGTAGGCAATCAAGAAAAACAATTGCCCTGAAGGGGAATTATTCAGGTACCTGAATAGCACAAGTAACAGTCATATTTGAAGAAGTGTTTGAATCAATATAATTTACATAGATATAGAGTTTCTCTTGCTATTTTATTTTCTCTTAAATTTTGAAGGTATGCTGGTTTTGGCTGGTGTACAGTTAATTCTCTTCACAGTGGCTACTGTGAGGAAATGTTTTGGATTTGTGCTGAACACAAGGTTGATAATACAGAGAGGGTTTTGTTTTTAAGGCTGAGCAGGGCTTACACAGAGCCAAGAGCTTTTCATATTGCTGCCACACTGGTGAGGGACCTGGGGATGGTGAGAGGTTGGGAGGAGACTCAAACAAATATTCCAAAGCATGTGACATCACAGTTTATAAACTGAGTAGAAGAAGGAGCTTGGGGGGAAATTTGAAGTAATTATGTTTGTCTTCCCAAACTGTTATATGGGATGAGGCTCTGCTCTTCTGGAAATGGCTGAACACCTACCTGCCATGGGAAGCAGTGAATTAATTCCTTGCTTTACTTTACTTGTGTGTATGGATTTTGTTTTCCCTATTAAACTTTATCTCAACTCAAAAGTTTTCTCTCTTTTACCATTCCAGTTCTCTCCCTCGTCCTGCTGGTTAGGGAGTGAGTTTCTGCCCTGGGGCTTGGTTGCTGTCTGGGTATTAACCCTGATAGGGGGGGAAAAAAAAATCAATTTTCTCCCAAATGTCAGTCAGTCAGTTTCTCTCTTTAAGAAACAAAACAAACCAACCAAACAAACAAACAAAAAAACCAAATACCTTTTTATAATTTGAAGTGGTTCNCAAAAAAACCCAAACCAGTAATCTCCTTATTCTACCTTGGGGCACTGAGGCTGGAGCTATTTATGCAACTTTGTATCTCTGAGTCCAGAAAGCACAAATGCCTCTGATAGCTGCACTGTCCAGATAAGAGGCATTGAAAGTGAGCTTTTCTACAGCTGTAACTAAGCAGGATGCCTGCAATTCCTATCAGCCCTGGAATCCTGTTCACCTAACCAAATTACTGTTTTTAATGGAGAACTCATGTCCAGCTGACATGAGTATTTATTGTAAATGAACCTATGATTGGCAAGTTTTCCCTTTGGCTAATATTTATTTTTTATACTCTCAATGAAAGATTTTTTTTATTATTAATTTAATTTTTTTAAGAAACAAGTTATCTGTCTAGCACTATAAGCAGAAAGATGGCAGAGCTAGCAATGTCAAGTAAACCTCTTGTCTCTGAGTTAATCAGCTTTCTACAGTGATGCACATATTGAAGAACACATTGGCCAAACATCAACCTAATCCATAACTGCAACTGCATTTCACAATAGAGAAATGAGATATGGCTCTCATGTAATGTTGAACCAGGAAATACTTTGTTAAGCATTTGTGCACGTGCTCATGATTTGCTGAAGTGAGAGTAGCAGGATAGAGCACAGCTGAACAAATTTGAAGCATGGAAACCTTATCTGCCTAATTCCTAGATTTCTTGAGGTTCTTATGCCTATCTGGAAAGAGCAGATGTAGCTGCAGGAGGAGGAGCCTGGATCAATGAATAGTTTGGTGCAAGAAAAGTCCTGTTTCATGCTAGGCTAAGGAGCCTTTGTGAACTTGTTTCAGTAGATTTCCCCAATGGCAACATACAGAAAACTCCATTGAAGTAAGACATCTCTTTACTTGTAATGTCAGTTAATTCAACAGCAGAATTTCATGTCTCTAAAAGTGGTTTTGCACATCTTTGGAAAGCTATGTTTTAAGAACAGTCTAGGATTACATTTAATGTGGCTGCATTTTTTGCCTACAAATGATGAGGATATGTCCAGCCAATTTGAGTTTCAGCATTTCCAGCATACATGCAGATATCTCTTAATGATTTTTTTTCTCACTCTGAAGAATGACATTTGCCAAATCACCTCAACTTGTCTTCAAGCATGTCTGTGAAGGCACATAATAATGTCAATAACTATCATTATCAACATGAACCACAACAACTGTAAATCACTGTCTTCTCGCTTTCCTAATAATAAGAGATGGAATTTGCAGACCAGTGGGCATGATTAACACACCATGAGCATTTTCTGCCTTTTAATTTGTGGGGTGTATTAAAAAGTGCTATTAATCAGAACTTGAAGAATGCACTGTGGATCTTCTGATAATCAAGGTAATGGAAATATTCCACCTGCAGCTTTAACTCAAACATACAGATCATTAGTATTAATTTACTGCATTTTCTTCTGCTTAAAAGTTTTGCTTGAAAAAACATTACTCTTCAATCATTAAAAAAATTAACGTTTGATAGTGCTTTTTACATTTGAAATTGGCTCATTTTTACAATAGCCACCAGAGGGATGAAAATTCTTTTTTTGCATCCATTAATCTCTTATTTACAGGAGCAGATGAAGCCTGTGGCCAGAGCTCCCCATGTCACAGTGCAGTGTCGTGCTGCAACAATGAAGAGTAGAGCCAGGTGAGCAGGCAAGTTAAATCACCAGGGGGATCCCAGCCTGTGCTCCAAAAGCAGGGAGTGAGGGAATCTTTGTACTAATCAATATTTTCTTCACAGGCAGCTGTGGTTTGTGGTACTATAGTGTAACATAACCTCCTCAATCATTCCTGTTATAGAGTGAAAACTTCTGCAAGAGGGTCAGAGTGGAAAAACCAAGTAAAATAAATTCTTTTTACAAGTGATGTCCATTCATGGTCTTGTCAGATGAAGTCCAGAGTACAGCCCATATTAATATTCAAAGAACAAAAGCTGCAGTTGCTCAGGCTTCCTCGATTTTTTGCAGTTTCTGTTGTTGTTGTTGTCAGGGGAGAAAGGGGAAGGTATTTGAATTTGATTGTATGTTTGGGGGTTTGCCTTTTTAAAATCTTTTTTTCCATTCAAATTGTGGATGAAGAAGAAATATACATTTTTAAAGAGAAATGTATCCTTATAAGATGTCTTCATTAAGATGAGAGGATTCATCAAATTAACTCCACTATGATGTTTTCAGGTAATCAGAAAAAATATTTCAAACTAATTTTTGTCTCAAAATAAATACTACAAAATATTAGAGCTATTAATATATACGAAAATATGGTAACTACTTCTCAGCAATTTTCCATTAGAGAACTACTAAACAAAGTCACCAGGGAGGGTGATATTGACAGCATTCAACAAAAAATATATATTGCAGATTTGTTCAGAGAGATTTTTTTAATGTACTCTCATCTCTCATTGGTAATATTTCTTCAGAGACTAATTTTAAGAAACCATTATTATATAGATTTGCTTAGAATCTGGGGAATTAAGTTTTAATACACTTTTATACCACATTTCTGTGAAAAAGATATATTCATGAACCCGAAACATAACTTTTAAATAGTATCTGCCTTTCTATATTCTTCCTTTTAATTGTCTTGGAAAAGATCAGAGATGGGATTTTTTTATCATCTGAAAAATATTGCATTTTTTTTAATGTGCATTGACCTTTTTAGAGCGTGTACATGAAAAAAGAAAAATAATTTAACCTCCAATATATAAAATTATGGCTCTTCCAGCCTAGAACATTTCCCTGTCTGTTCTGTGCACTGGATCTTTGACTGTTTTCCACACTTTTGTGGCATTTTTTCTTGAATTTAATTAAATATTGAACTTGTCACAGGGAATAGTGAGCTGGCCGATGAATATCTGGTTGTGAGTTAGTCCTATAATGATATAAGAAATGTTCACCTACAAAATCTTTTATGAAAGACTTTGAGTTGAGATTTTTAAAATCATAGCTCCTGTGCCTGGGTAGATTATGAAATTTAGAGAAATTTTTAATTGCAAAGAAAATATGCTCCAGAAAAGCAGAAACATATTTTTTGTTGCTTGAAGAGAAAAAAAAGTTTTCCATCCCATGCATCCTTTTCAAAGCATCTAAAATGCACAAATTGAGAAACCACAGAGGAAAAGGAGTTGTGGAGTTGCAGAGTTGCAGGCGTGGCTTTTCTGGGTTCTCCTGACTTTGGTCTGTGTCTTTGATGGTGAATGTAGGGTCAGCATGAACTGAAGCCCCCTCCATCCTCTTCAACAGCCTCCAGTGGATCTAAAGCTGCCAAGAGGATTGCCACATGCACAGCTTGTGCCAGGGAGCATATCCCCAAAGAGATGATTCTTGCCACTGGTTGTTCTCAGTGTGTTCCTCTGGTCTGATCCAGCCATTAGACAGCACTGAGAAGTCTTGTGGGGGACACTGCAAAAGCCATATGGCAGGAGCTAAGGGTGCAGAGGGAGGACTGGCACGTGGGGAACCTTTCTCATTCACAGTTCACTGCATTTGGTACTGTGCAATGCAGGGCAAGGAGACTGAAAAAATAATCATTGTTAGCAGCTTCTGTAGTTTGAATTTTCCCTCTTGGAATGCTGGATTCATAGAATTAAAATTAAGTGGAATGGCATCTTTGGTCAGCAGACGCCATATGCTCTACAGAGCTTTCACTTGTAAAGCAACTGCAGAGAGGGCCATCAACACTGAAATTACACAACGGCCACAGGGAAAAGGAATATATCAATCTATTAGCTTGGTGGGAGCTGAATATGAACATGAGATACACTTTCAAAGGCTTCAGAATAATTGTATTAGTCCTAATTCTATCCAGGCTATAGAGGAAGTGGGTTTGCTTCCCTTTCACAAGACATAAGGCTATAAAAGACTTAAAAGGAAGAAGAGATGAAAAAGAGACTGATCTCTTTCTTGTCTCATATTCAGTCCATCTCCTACATAAAAATTGGTGGGTTTAAGCCACATTAAAGCAATGTATCAAATGAAGTAATTACTCTATTTTTGTAGCTATAAACAAAAGCCATGCTGTGGGAAATTTCTTACCTGAAACTGAACCTTCCTGTCATCAGCATAACAAAGGCTGTTCCCTCACTCAGGGTCTAGGCAGGCAAAGAGACCAAGGTCTGAATAAGCAAGGGCATAGTCAAGACAGTGATTTATGCAGCACAGATCGTGCATCTTGCTTTAACTCATACAAAACTTTCACCTGAAATAAATAAAACTAATCGGATGCATTTGAAATCAGTAGCAACTTTGTAATAGAATTAAAGAAGTTTCTTCTTAGTTTCTGTGGAGACAAACTATTTTGTATCTCTCAGCAAGAGCTGGTTGTTGTGAGAGTCTGAAATGTTAATGACAAAAACAAAACAAAACAAAAAGAAACCAACACAGAGTGCTCTGCTGAGGCCAGGTTTGCCCATCCAGAGGAGAGAAGGTGAGTTTTTGTTTGTGTAATGGCAAGACTCTGGTTCACATAAGACAAAGAAGGGGGTGAACAATCACTACCAGAGATTATAGGCTGGGCTTTGAGGCCAATAAGACAGATCCTGAAAGGTGGGATGGTGCTTTTTAACATGCTGATGGCCCTCCCCTTCATTTACAACTCATTCAGTTGTAAATCTACACACGTGTCTTCTCGTGGAGAATTTCCTGAAAGAACTAGATGGATGGTTGCATCCAAAGAGTTGCAGTCAATGGCTCAGAGTCCAAATGGAAGTCAGTAAAACACGACCTCCTTCAGGGGACTGTGACTGGTATCTTTCAATATCTTTATTAATGACAGATGGTGAGACTGAATGCACCCTCAGCATGCGAGAGACACTGAACTGGGTGGTGCAGTTAAGTTGCTAGAGAGCAGGGATGTCATCCAGAGGGATCTGGGGTGGGCCCATGAGAAACTCATGTAGTTCACCAAGGACACATCCAAGGCTCTGCATTGGGGTCAGGGCAAACCCCAGGGCCAGGCCAGTGTGGGGCATTATTGGGTTGAGAGAAGTACTGAGGGACACCACAGGAAGAAAAATTACACGATACATAGTCATGTTGACTTGCAGCTCAGAAAGTCAACCCTATCCTGGGCTACCCCATGAGAGGAATGACCAGAAGGTGGAGGAAGGTGATTATCCATTTCAACTCTGCTCTTGTGTGACCAAACCTGTAGTACAGCTTCCAGCCCTGGGGTCCCCCAGCACAGGAAAGACACTTTGGAGCAAGCTGAGAAGAGGGGCACAAAAATGACCATAGCAACAGAACACCTCTTATATGCAGAGAGACTGCAAGGATTGGAGTTCAGCCTGGAGAAGAGAAGGCTTTGGGAGACAGTATTTTGGTCAATAGGCAAAGGGGGCTTATAGGAACAGTGGAGAAGGACTTTTTACTACGGTATGTAGCAACATAGCAAGTGCTAATGATTTTAAACTGAAAGGGAGTAAATTTGGATTGAATGAAGGAAGGTTCTTTGGTTTTTTGTAAGACACTGGAACAGTTTGCCCAGAGAAGTTGTGGTTTCCCTGTCAATGGAAGTACTCTAGGTCAGTTTAGACAGGGCCTTCAGCAACCTGATCTAGTGAAAACTGTCCCTACCCCTGGTAGGGAGGTCAGGCTACATGGTGTTTACAGGTGCCTTCCACATCAGACCATTCTATAGTCCCACTGAATGTGTAAGCCACACATACATCTCATAAAAAAGGTGATAGGAATCTGCTTAAGACAATATGAGCTGAACCTTTAAGAGTCCAAAATTGCCCAGTTATAAAGAAAGTACAGACAAAAGTTGTCATTATATAGTAGCTGCCAGGGACTACTGAATTAACAGAAAATTACCACACATGGTAGTGTGCCTATAGACAACTGCTATTTCTATCAGTACAGAAAATATACAGAAGAGCGATCTAGACAAACACATTCAGATAATTTGTTTTGTTGTACATTTTTTCCAAATTCTCATTCCCGAAGCACAGCTCAACTCCTTTACACATAGCTGAGATAATGGTGAAGACGCAATTTTGCTGCTCAGCAAATAAGTAACATATGTCCTACTTGAAAAGAATGAATGATGACAATTTCGTTGCCTGACATTGCAGACCAGGACAGCTGGAACACATCACACACTTGCATCAAATACACACATCAGAAAGACTGGGAAAACAAGAGACATCATTTATCAAATACTTCCTATTGCAAAAAGGATCTATGACCATTTTACATATTCATTTGCATCAGAAATTTTTTTAGATAAAACTCACACATTTGTTTGAGAGCTATTTGATTTCCAGAAGTATTTAAATTATTTCCTTGTGTTGTCCCCCATGTATGAATTAGGAACATATCTGAGGATTTGTAGTCATGTAACCTGTGCAATGTACATACAAAACACACATCTTAGCAAATATTGCTGTAGTATGTATATGTTTGCAAGCTAAGCCTAAGAAATGATAACTTCTCTAAACTAAAAGTATCTAGCACTTGTATGAACTGGCCTGGTTGCTCTCACTCCTGCATTAAATAAACACCTTAAATACCTTCAATAGATGGAAAAGCCCAAACACCTGGGTAAAGTCCAGAAACCCATAATTCAGAAAACCTTCTGACATATGGCCCCTCTAGACTCTGTTGATACAGTAAAAACTTACCTTACCTGCATAAGAATCAGAGTGAATAGCTTTCAAATAACATTTTTTTCTTAAAAATATTGAAAACCCATATTTGTCAGGAATAGCCAAAATTTATGAGCAATTAAACACAAAGGAATGTGTCTCCAACTTGGACTGTAAATAGAGGCAGACATAGAACTGCAATGTTCAGGAATGGAACTTTATATATTTAAAGTGAAAATTAACACAAGTATAGGCTCAATAACAGGATACAAGTCTATCTTTTCTTCAGCAGAAAAATCCACAAAATGGGACACTTTATCTGCCTGTTTTCATCTCATCTTACCAAAATGCAAGGTCCTCTACTCTGGTCTGTTCCAAAACTTTTTACCTCTGACAAGTGGCCTGCAGACATCTCCACAGTGAAATAATTTATTATCTTACAGCTATTTAGAGTCTGTTCTTTGGACATGAATAATGGTACTTGCAGCTGAAAAATTCCAGGAACAGCTGGAATCCACAGGTGATTTCATGTTAAGTACTGTTTACTCTCTACTCTCACAACCAACCCAAATGTGTACAAGATGTGTTTTGCGGTGCACAAATGTGAAGCACAAATTGAGGGAAGGAACACAAGGCCCCAGCTGGCATTCATATGAAGATGGAGAACTGTAAAATAAAGGTGTCAAAGAAAAAGCCATAGCTGTGTTCCTTCTTCCTCTATCAGGGCTGTATTTGAGAGGCTCAAGATTAACAAAAGACAGGATGGAGAGCTGTTGTATAAGTTAAAAAAAAATATATAGAGGGGGATTCTGATTCTAGAGCCCACTGAAAGCAAAGCAGGTACAAGATAGTGAAGCAGCCTTTTAAAAAGTGCAGTGGAGAGGCTGGTGATTGGCAGCTCTTGCAGATACCAGAGAGGTTCTTGATGGCAGATGTAGACTTTTGTCTGAAGGCTTTGGATCAGAATTTATTGGACAGTGTTCTTTGAAATATTTCTAATTCTAATCACAGGCAGGCAGGCAGGCAAAGTCCCCTCATATAAAGAGAAATTATTTAAATTGAACAAAAAGCAAGTGAAAGCTATTCAAGAAATATGAATCTGAAGAAAAATATATTCAGTTGTCTGGCATTTAATCTTTTCAGGAAGTTTTAGAACTAAGCACCAATAAAGTTAAAAATAAATAAAGAAAAAAGGATAAAGAAAAAAGAGTTTTAGATTATTAATTCCTTGCAAGGATTGTTATAAAGAAAAGGCTGTAACAATGGTAAAATATATTGAGGCAAACAGGGAAATAAATGCTAAAAGCATAAAATTCCGTTAAATTGGGAAATAAAAATAAGCAGCTGGATTTAAACTATCTGTACTGGTAGTTTTACATAAATTACTTTTCATATAATGCTACTGTGTATATTTTTACAAACTCCTGGATGATGAAAATACCCTGTTTAGAATAACACATATTTATGATGAAAAAACTTTTATAAGTTTTTCCTTATACTTTTATAAGGACCTTTTTTTCTTATACTTTTATAAGGAAAACATCTATTTAATAGGCTGTTTGGAAATTGGATAGAAAGAAAATACTCATTAGGCCATCTGTTATTTTAGTCTAATAATATCAGCATGAGAGAGGTTACTGCATTTGTGAAAAGGGGAAGGGTTTTGTTGGAAAATAAGTCAAATAAGCCCTTGCTCTCACATTGTGTCACATAATCTTCATAAACTGAAATTCCTGCTGGAATTAGGAAAAATGTAATATCAGAGCTATTCAAGGATCAAATTGCAAAAGAAGAAAAATGCTCTGAAAATGATGAAAAATATTATAATAGTTGTGAAGTAAAACAAGAATTGTCTGAATCTTCAGTGAAGCCTTCTTAATCAAAGAGAACCTGGGGAACATGGTGTATAAGCTGCATTTTAAAACTGCTGTTGGAGTAGTTAGAGCATTCACAAGAGAACAAGTGACTTTTACATCAGTAGCATCCTGGTTCAGGACAGAAGAGTGAAGTGGCAATAATGTATCAGCACTCTTATTTTTGAGTAATGGGGGCCAAATAGCAGAGAAATCTGATACCCCCTGGAGGATATTCCTTCTTTAAAGTGGAATCCGTACATACAGGATGAAGAAACTTAGAATGAGATAAAATGAACTGCTGACAGGATAACATATTTCCAAGAAAAAAATTAGTTAAAAATGTCTTAATAGACAATTAAATTAAAAATATACAACTAATAAGAAGGTGAGAAATAAAATGCATGAGGAACACACACACAAAAAGAAACCCACCAAAGCAACAAAACCTCAAGCCAGCTATCACGGTTAAATAGCAAAGAAAGTACTTACTAAAAATAAAACCTCAACTTACCAAAGAGGGAGGCTTTACACCAAATAGACACAAAAGAGGAGAAAAGGTCAAGGAAGAAAGGAGGAGACAGGGAGGAGAGAAAGAGGGAAGAGAAAGAGGGAAGGGAGAGGGAAGGGAGAGGGAAGAGAGAGAGGAGAGAAAGAATTGTCACTTCTTTAATTTAACAGCGTTGTAAACACAATGGCCATGCAAGTTTAAGGCACATGTCTATCAGTCATATAATTGATAAGCTCATTTGCAACAGGTATTATTTGGTATAAAAGAAAGGAGATATAAAATAATTTTTTTCTTTCTCATCTTCTGTAAATTAAGAAAACTTTGGTGCTCTGTAACCATGACATTTATCCCCCTTTTTAAGCTTCAAAGTTGCCAGAAGACCAAATTTCATGTACTAGACAAAAAAGAACATTTTGCCTTTCAGCACAGTGCTCAAAGCAAACAGATGTTGGGAAGATGAAGTGAACAAACTGAAATCTAGACTCTTAGATTTTTTTAATGTAAATTCAGTGGCTTAAAACTAAGTATTTGCCCTGATATAAAAGAATATGCTCTTGAGCTATTAGCACTGAAGCAGCCAGAACCATGAAAGAGGAGAGGGATTACATTTTGTTGTGCACTTGGCTTGGATAGTTTATTTTCTTCCTGCTAACTGGTACAGTGCTGTGTTTTGGATTCAGACTGCAAATATTGTTGCTAACTGATTTTTTAGTTGTTGTTCAGAAGAATTAACTCTAACTCCAGCACTTTTGAGTTTCCCAGGCTCTGCCAGTGAGCAGGTGCACAAGAAACTGGGGGGAAGCATGGCCAGGGCAGCTGACCTGAGCTGACCAAAGGGATGCTCCACGCCATGGGGCGTCATGTCCAGTACAGAAACTGGGGGGAGTTGGTCAGGGGGTGCTCAGGGATGGGATTGGGCATTGGTCAGTGCATGGTGAGCAATTGCATTGTGCAGCACATGTTTAATTAGACTTTATTCCTTTCTCCCATTATTAGTATTGCAACACAGACATTATGTGTGAGTAACCATTTGAGAAAGATTATCCAAGGAAAATATGATATCTACAGAGACATATTATTATGTGTATAAAATATGAATATGAATGTATAAATATAGTTTTATATACAGTTATATAAAATATTTGAAGATATAACTTTTTATGGAGAGGGGTCCTAGTAAATTTCTACAATGTCTGAAAAAATACATTAATTTTTGTGGATAACTCCAAAATATGTATTACTCTTATCTGCTACTAAACAAAAAGCCAACCAGTGAATAGAATTGTCAGCAGTTTTAATTAA
This sequence comes from Anthoscopus minutus, assembly GCA_013399455.1. Lineage (NCBI taxonomy): Eukaryota > Metazoa > Chordata > Aves > Passeriformes > Paridae > Anthoscopus > Anthoscopus minutus. Next base: position 48,443 of record VWYI01028028.1, read on the forward strand.
TCTGTGGAAAACGTACATTAGGTTGTATCTTCTGCGTGGAAGAGGCTGTGATTAATGGTGATTTAATTTTCTTTTTAATTAAAAAAAACCCAGCACCTTATACATTGAAAGTTATAAATTGGATGTAAAATATTGGGTTAGCCTATACTCATTCTATCCCATTTTATTCAAAATATCTTGGAAGCTACTGAAGGAAGTTCCACCATGATCAATGTCCTGGCAGTCTTTTAAAAAATTATCTTAGATCTAGCCAAGAGCTAGCAAGGACCCTAGAAGCTTGCTAATAAGCTAGTGAAAAGCAGCAGAGTAGTGTTGCTGCCTTTGCTCAGAATTCAGGTGGAAGGCAGGATATCTATTCCAAACCTGGCTGGGGGCTACAGGTGATCCATAGTGTGCATAGCCTCATTATTCATGAGCAGGAACGCTGAGATCCATTTGCAAGGATAACACTTGATATGAAGACCACAGATGCCCTGAATGAAGAAAAACTCTTCCACTCCGTGTGTGGAGGAATGAGGAGATGTGCAGACAAGGAACTGTGGCACACATGTTCTGCAGAACATCTGACTGCCCTCTGATCATATCTCAAAGAGCCTGTGCATCACAAAAAGGTGCTGCTTTTACCATGCCTCTTCCTCTTTTGCCTCTTTACCATTCAAAGGGATGAATATCTGAAGCTCGGGCCTGGAAGTTGTCCAAATTCAAGTATCCAAATGAAGGTACTCTTGTGGGAAGGCAAAAAATCTGTCTGTTACAGAAAGAAAAAAATAAAAATTGAAAGAAAATGTAGCCTGTGTGAGGCATAGAGGTACACTTTTTTGGTATATAATGCTCTGTTCAGGGCTCTTGTCCTAGCAGATCTTTGGGTCAGAGAAAAGATAATTCCTGTTCAAATCCTCCAGTAATGCTGCAATAAAGCATAAATATTCATTGTCATCTCTTTTAGCAATTAGAAGGAAATCCATCTGAGTCCAAGTTCCTGAAAATGCCAAGCTCCTTGTCAGACAGAAAGAGTCTATTCCCTCCATAGAGTCTGCAGAGAGGCTTTCTTAATCCTGGAATTGGAAATCATTGCACCACTGATCATAGTGACAAACTTATTTCTCAGTTCACTTATTTCTGTGCCTGGATGAGTTTAACTGGGCCAGATGATTTTTGCCAAACAAGTATTTGAACCTTCTCAATCCAGGTCAAGGTAGACAAAAATAAAAAATGATGATGAAAAAAGACAAGTTAAGAAGCTGTGCTAACATTCCTCATTATACTAATGAGCAGATTGGTCCCTTTTGCAATGAGTCATTTCCCTGGGTGAGTGATGGAGAAGAGCAGTCTGACATCTAGTAAAACAGGGGAAGCTATTTTGTGCTTTACAGATGCCTTATCTACCCTTGAACTGGGTGTATTTTCCAGCTCATCAACTCCCCAGTGTTTGGGATATTTTCTTATAATCATAAAAATGAAATTGATGGGGATTTCTTGACCAGTGTAACAATCCATCCACCTTTGGGGGCTGGTCTTAGTGAAATGAATCATTTAACATTAATTATGCCCCCACATATCAGATGACCAAAAACAAAGCAAACCTTTTCTCCTGGATATGTGTTCAAATAATACTACAACACTGCAGTAGTAAGGCATAACCGGTACAAGCAAAGTATTGAATAACTTATTGTTCATTTTGTGCTCTGAATAAGGGAAGAATCCTATTGGAAGAATTATGATTTATTTTTGTTTCACATTGTAAAGAGAGTTTATAAATTAAAGGATCAAATTAAACCTACAAATTTAATTAATTCTGATGTTTCTGGTTTTTGGAATTATTTGTTGGATTTTACTATGATGAATTAATATTTTAATTTGTTTGTGTGCAATACATGATCTAGTGCAACTGTCTATCTCTGCTGAGGTGACTTTCAGAACAGATTTGAAGCCGCTGATTTTTCAGATTGATGTGACTGCATTTTTTTCACTGTGAGTTGCATTCAATTGCTAATAATAATAGTAGTGAAATAGTAACAGCAAAAATATAATATAAATGTTAAAACAAAAGCTATGAGAATAATTAAAAGAGTCTGTGAAGAATCTAGATAAACCTTAAATAACCATCTGACAGCCAGAGATTTATTTTCCATAATTTTCTCCTATAATTGGAGGAGAGGACAAGTCCTCTCTTTGATCTTGGCAAGCAGATTCTCATCCTCAGAATCAAGTTCAGGGTGGGACAGTTTTAACAAAATCAATTACACAAGTCCTGACTTTTATATACAAATGTCAAATTTTACAACAAAATATAGCTCTAATGAATATATAAAATATATGAGTGCTTATTATTGAGGAAAATTTAATATTTGCATATGTGCACTGCTCATCTTAATCTTCCTTCTGATTTTTTTGTAGGGAGAAATATTAGATCAGATTCGGAAGAGAATGTTCATCTCTAAGTGATGAACACATTTCAGTGTTCATCTTCTAAGTCAGTGTTGATTTGGAAAAGTTTTGAAGTATTCATTTTATCACTTCATTGTAAGACTTCTGATATGTCATTAATACTTTAAAGATATAGAGGAAATGTCAAAGTCAGTCTTACTGAAAAAAAGATTTAATTAAAAGCTTATATCTATATATATAATACTTTTAGCTCTTCCTGATAATTTGGAGACATTTTTCAGAAAGCATCACTTAAACACACTCCATGCTCTGTGACCTCTGAGCATTAGCTAAGAAGTCAGCATTGGGCAGTATTTTAAATTTTTATGCAGTTATTTGCCACCTTGATTAAATAATATTAAACTTGGGATCTCAGTCCTTATTTCAGGTCCCTGTTATCTCCAATGTAAACGGTCCAGGATTTAAAAGATTTTCCTTTTTCTTTTTTTTTTCCTATTTTTGTTCTTGCAGCTTTGAGCAGCACGTGGAAAGGATCAGACTGCAGGCAGCAGCAAGGGAAGGGGACGTGCTACTTTTGTCTGTAGGGCACTGTCCTCACCAAACAAGACCAGTCCCACTGCTCCTCAGTGGGGTGAGTGGCACAGACTGGGCATGGCAGCTCTGCTCAGCCCAGAGTCCAGGTGACCAGAGAAGTCCATGGCAATGAAGCAAGTCCAAGATTTGTATGGGAAGTCAGCTCGGAGGACCAGAGTCAAGCTCAGCAAATCCAAGGCATGTTTGAAGTGTTAACTCAGGAAAGGACCAGGACATGTTCTGAACTTACAAGCAGCTCCTGAGGAAAGGGCCAAAAGACCTCTTTTTCAAAAAACTAGCAAGTTTACATGGCTGCTCCATATCCAACATCACTGACCAAGCTTCTGGAGTGGCAGTGTCTGCACTCAGGTCCCTGACACAGACCTTGTTGTATAGGTCCCTGGCTCTAATGTGACAGCATGTCACCATCTGTTATGCCCACCACAGCCACACACCACATTAAAAGTCCTGTCAAGTAGCTGTGCATACCATGTGAGCACAGAACAGCCCTGCAGCTGGGCAGGGTGAAAAGCTGATTTTTAATTCTTTTTTTTTTGTCTCCTGGCTGTAACTGTTTTTCTCACTCCAGCTGTGTTCGGGTGGTGAGTCATCCTCAGTGCTAAAGGTGTAAGAAACACTCACAGAAACATAAGACATTACACAGTTGAATTGTCAAAACTTCCGTGAGTGTCTCAGATTTTCGTGAATCAAGAATCACAAGTCTCATATTTAATGCATGAAGGGAAATAACTCAAAATTCCTTCTATGCAGAAGCCTTAGAATAAAAGTGTCACATTCTGAAGAATCGTGCTCTACAGTGAGGACCTATATAAAAAAGTTTCTCCTTCCATACAACACATGGCGTTGGTAGGACTGTGAGGTAGGACTAAGATGAAAATACAGCTCCTGTCTGTATTGGCAAAGAGCCCTTGGAGAGCCAAAATCTCTATGTGCTGCTCTTGGCAGTGGGCAGCAGAATCCTGACTGCGCACACTAAAGAGACTTACTGAGAGTGAACTGATCTAGATGAAGCCATTTTGATACTTCTGAAATAAGAGGTAATAAAATTCACATTTTGGAAAAGAGTAAATGTAATCCACCACATAATTCCTGAATAGTTATTATTTGATATGTATGACTACCTTGTTCTGTGGCATCTGAAAATTTTAAGAGCAGTATTTGATAGAATAGTTATGTGTTGTTGATAACCTGACACAAATGGGGATTACACCAAAACAGATGCCCAAAATGCCTAGCATGGTCTGATATTGCTGAAATATTAATGGACAATCTTCTATTTTGCCACTGTAGTGGCCCATATGTAATGTTAAGTTTGACAAAAAAAATCACTCCTTTTTGCTAAGTTTTAAAATATTCAAGCAATACTCTTTCCTTTTCCTCAAAAAGGGCTCTTAATCCAGTCTTGAAAATCAAGGAGTACAATCTTCTGAAAGAGGAATCCCCTTCTATCACTAAAGCATCCATGTTTACAGCACTGTATTTTAAGTAGTGACAACCTCTAAGACATAGTATTGAAAATCTGAAGACCTATGATCTTTCTTGCTCTATCAATAGTCACAAAAGTTGCTAAAATAGTCACAAAGTTACTAAAAAGTAGCTTGAAATCTGTGATGCAAAATTTGTCACAGGTGATAGCCCTGTGGGAAGGGCTTGGTTGTGCATATTGATTTTGGTGAAAACTTTCATCCTTTTCTGATTACTTTCTTCCATCGTGAAAATCTGATAAGCTTTTCAAAAATAACCTCTTTTCATGCACTCTGATACTGCTAACACTTCAGCATCTTAAAGATTTTTAAATAATTTAATTTTATTATCATAGCATATTTTTGTGTTTTAGTTTTTGGGACAATGAGATGTGCGTAGGTGTGAATTGCTGTATTTTTGGTTATAGAACAGGAGGACATTTTTAATTGATGATATATTCCAGTCTACCCTTTTCCTACATACATCTAGTTTATGAATTCTTCTTATACTGGGAAAATATGAAGATGATTCAGCATTCCTGTAGCCTGCTGGTGGGGGTACTAAAAGCAGTCCTTCAATTTGGGACTGAGGAGTAAGACAAAGAGAAGTGATTTTTCTTGTGCAAACCTAGATTATTTGTGCTTTCAATTTCTTGAGTGTGATATCAGGTATAATAACATACTCCCAACTGCTTGGATGTATTCTAGGAGCTGGTCTGGTCTGAGGACACTCACAGGGCAGAAATGAACATTCCTTTAATGGGGTTAGAGCAGCTTAGAGGAGCTGCTGGTTTTCAGCTCAGTAACAACTGCTAAGCATTTATTTCAGACTAGCACTGAGAGCCCCAGCCTCTGCAGCAGCAGCTCCAGTTCCAGGAGGCAAAGCCAGAGCATTCTACCACTGCAAACTGGAGTGTGGGGCAAGGAGCTATAAGCCACACCTTCTTTCAGTGCCATTAAACTGCATTAATCATCATGTCATCTGAGTGCTTGCTTTCATTTGGAGGGTTTGTGAGCTACCCAGGTTATTTTACTCCTCTGATTTAATATTGATTTCCTCCATTCTGTTCTCTGTACTAGCCAGTTAATCATTATCTCTGTGTGAGAAGTATGAACAATTATAAATACAATAAAATTAATGAGAATTCTATCATGCAACCACTGAAAAATAAACAGATGATAGTTTAATAGTCTTCAGAAAACAAGGCACCATGAAATCCAGAGCAAAATAGTAGTGATGCTAAAAAGAGAGGATCTCTAGAGAAAAGGAATAGTGGTATTAAAAAGTGAGAGTTCTTCCAAAAATTTATTTAAAGAACAGTAATCACTTTTCTACACTAAAAAAAGCAAATTTTAAAATTACAGTTATATAGCAGTTTATACAAAGCCCCTGCCTATTTTATTGGGTTAAACAGACTGTAGATCAAATAAAACACCAGACTTCCATGTTTCTGCATAAAGGTATGAGAGAGTGCGTCCTAATTCCCTGGTTTGAAAGGGCCCTCAGGCATGTCAGGTAACTTCTGCTTCTATACCTTTTCATTCCTGCTCTGCACTCAAGCTGCATAGCTGAAAACCTGCAAGTACAGACTGCAGACTGGAGCTACAGAGCCAAGTTACTGTGAAGATCTAGATTTACATACTGTGTAACCAAAATAACAGCAAGCCCCTTTGTAGATACAGCTCTGCTGCTACTTCAGTGATGGCAAAAGATACACTAAATCTAATTGTTGATACTAGCTGTGATTTTGCTGATAGCCAAGGAAAGGAAATCTCTGTGGTTGAAGCTGTTGCCCATTATCAACTGAAATTCTGGATCTGATTAAGTTCTTGCTCCTGATTCCTTCTATTTGTAGGGCAAAATAAGTGGGTTTGTGCAGCTGTCAGAGAACCTAAACACATTCTATTTCATAAATGAGAGAGTGAAAAGCATGTCAAAAAGGCCAGAAAGGTAGCACAGCTGTGAAGAGATAAGTTGCTAAGCTGCTATAAGTCACATTCAGTCACATAACCACAGCCTGAGAGCAAATTGTTGGTGTGTCACCTCTTCACAACACTGCCACTGCTGGCTTTAAGAGCAGCATGAAGTGTAATGTATGATTTCTTGTTTCTCATTCTGCTCAACACTTTGTCATGGGACATTTAAAGCTATTTTTGGCCTCCATCTACCCATCCCATTTTCAAGACAACGGGAAGACAATGTGCTATGTCTCATTCTCATTGTTATAATTAATTAATATTGTGCCATCCTCTGTTCTCATTAATAACCTCAGAGAAACAGTATAATAGGAAAATGCACCAGTCAGTAAAGCCTTCAGTGACAACTCAGCATTGTGATAAAACATGCTACAGAACAAGAAGAAACTTGTATGCGCTCATTGTGAGGAAATGGAAGATGGAAAGAACAGAATGGAGAACAAATTAACCCCTTCTGATAACTGAAGCTCATAAACCTCTGGATCTTCTCAGCCTCTGTTAGTCATAAGATGTGACAATAGAGGACACAATCTCTATTGCTCCCCAGGGGATATTTTTCCCCTTTGTAGCAAAACAATCCATTAGGTAAACAGAGATTTGTTGCCCGTAGCAACAGAAAATTGCATTCCAGTAGGATAACAATGTATTTTAGTTTTGCTTATTTCTTTCAAAATGAAAAGTAAAAATTAGAAGGAAAACAGAAGTACAACTAAAATTAGGCCTTGCTAAATAAAGACTGGATAATTAAAAGAAGGAAGAACAAGATTCATCAACGAAATGAAAAACATAGTAAAATTGTACTGTATTGACCTGCTGCTTACCTTGTTTATAACAGTTACAGTCTGGCATTCAGTTATTCTCACACTGCCAAACAGCTTGACACACAGAAGCTGACATTGTTCACATTATAGAATTATAGCATGTCCTGTTGTAAGGGACTCACAGGGATCATTAAGTCCAGCTTCTGCCCTGCACAGGAGAACCCCAAGATCCACACCATGTGTCTAAGAGCATTGTCCAAACACTTCTTGACCTCTGTAGGGCTTGGTGCTGTGACCACTTCTCTGAGGAGCTTGTTTTGGCGGCCAACACCTGTCTGGGTGAAGAATCTTTTCCTAAAATCCAACCTAAACCTCCCCTGACACAACTTCGGGCCATTCCCTCAGGTCCTGTCACTGGCCACCACAGAGAAGAGATCAGTGCCTGCACCTCTCAAGGAAGCTGCAGCCTGCAATGAGCTCTTCTTTCAGTGTCCTCTTCTGCAGGCTGAACAAACCAAATTGCCAGAGCCACTCTTCCTTATGTATCACTTTGCCTTTACCCCTTTCACTGTCCTCATGACTTTCCTTGTGCAGGCTCTAACAGCTTAATATCTTCTATTGCAGTGCCCAAAGCTGCCCCCAGCATTCAAGGTGAGGCCTCCCCAGTGCAGAGCAGAGCAGGACAATCCTCTCCCTTGCCTGGCTGGTGACCTGTGCCTGATAGCCCCAGGGTTGGCCCTCCTGGCTGCCAGGGCACTGCTGGCTCATGTTCAACTTGTCATCAACCAGGACCTCCCACGCCCTTTTCTTGCTTGGACTGCAAGGATAAAAATCCCTGGGATTCCTTTGCTTGGGGTCTCTCCTTGGAGTTGTTTCTTTATTATAGCACTGTTAATAAACTTCTTTATTGAGCAATCATCTGAGACATCATTCTGGGAACGTGGAGTTGAACCAGTAAGGAAACTGGTCTGGCTGTGTGAGTGGGGTGTGTGGGGAGCCAAGCAGGGACCAGCCAGGTCACTGGAGCCACCACTGTGAAGTGACTTCAGTCTCACGAGTGGCAGTCTCTGTCCTCAGGAGTGTGATTGCCAGAGTCTCATGAATTTTCAAACTGGGAAGTTTCCTTAACAAAATCTTTTGCATTAGAAAATTTTTTCCAAACTGGTTTGTAGTATGCTTTTAGAAAGTGTGGATGTAGGATTTGGATACCCTGCAGATTTAATGAGGCGCAAGAATAAAAAGGGATGAGGCTGTAAGTTTTCTAACTGTGCTTTTACTTCCTTTAGAAAAGGCTTTGGAAAGCTTTCCTTTTGTCCTTATATCTTATTGGCTCCTTTTTATTCCTAACAGTGCTTGGCTTTAAAATTTTTTTTTCAAGGAAAGCTATGTATAGCATCGGCTAAAATATGACTACAAAGAAAACTACATTGAAGCAGAATAATGGTAGATTTTATCTAAAGTAGTGAATTGGGGATACTTCGTAATCACCTAGTTTTCTTCAGTTTTCGTTACAACTGAGTTATGAGGGTGGGGAATAAGCTTTGTAATTTTTAAAAAAGCTACAGGCTAGGCTACATGGATTGTAGGTAGCGACACAAATTGAGATGTATTAATGTTGCTATGGGGAGAGAGTCTCCAATAATTCATAAGTCACGAGGGAATTAGAGTCCATTTCTCATACTCAGTTTAGCAGTAAGAACAGTCTTGAGAGCCTTTTGGTTTGTTTCTAAAAATAAATGAAAATAAATTCCAGAGAATTACTTATAGAATACCTCTTGATTTGTTTTGTTTGTGAGAAACTCAGAGACCCTCTGATAAGCATTCTAAGGACTACCATCTTCTATTTTAAAATGTAAGATCATGGAATCAAGTTATTTTAGACTGTAACTTTTTAATATCCTTTTGGAAAAGAAGATTTGGATCATAAAACTGTGTGAAACAATGTGAAAATGTGGGATTCAAAGACATTTTTCAAAAAGTATGAAGCAAATATAGGTAATAAATATTTAAATGTTTATGCATTCCAAACAATTAATTAAAGGATAAATCCATGATTTCTCAGTACTTTATAATACTCAAATGCCTAATTTAATTTTCCTTGATTGCATATTATGATGTAACCTAAAGAATCTAATTTCTAAAATTAATTCTGTTGCGTATTAATTCAAAATATGCTTTCTGTGACTATTCTGAAGTAATGGCTAAAAAATGTTTCTTTGCAGTATTTGTCAATGTGGAACTATGTCAATGTGATTGGTGCAGGAGAAATGGAGAGTGAAATTACCTGGGAATTGATGAGACTCTTTTTAGCTAAGAAATGCAAAAATCACATTTAGTGGAGAAAGAAAACCCCCAAAACTACTGTTGTCCTTAAACTGACTCCAGGGTGACTTTGGTCGTGACCTCACATGCACTCTTGTGGTGGTTTGACCCTGGCTTGATGCCATGTGCCCACCAAAGCCATTCTGTTACTGCCTTACTCAGCAGGACAAAAAATTTGACAAAAGGCTCGTGTGTTGAGGTAAGGGCATGGAGAGATCTCTTAGCACTTATAGTCACAGGCAAAACAGACTTTACTTGGAGAAACGAATTGAATTAACTATTTATCAAACTGAAACAGGAAAATAATAAATTTTTTAAAAAATCTCAAGAAAAAACTTACACCTACCTGACCCTCTCCTCAGGCTTAACTTCGCTCCCAATTGCTCTACTTTGTCCTCCCCAGCAGTGCAGGGGGAATGGGGGCTGTGGTCAGCTCATCACGTGCTGTCTCTGCCTCTCCTTCCTCCTCAGGGAAGGTCTGCCCACACTCTTCTCCTGCCCCAATGCGGGGTCCCTCCCACAATGGACAGTCCTCCACAAACTTCTCCAACATTACTCCTTCCTATAAGCTGCACTTCTTCACAAACTGCTCCAAGCTGAGTTCTCTGGGTCACAAGTCCTGCCAGCAAACTTCCTCCAGTGTGGGCTTCTCTCTCTGTGTATGTTCACGGGTCCAACTGGGAGCCTGAGCCAGCCTGGATTTCCACAGGGTCACTGATTCCTTTGGGCATCCTGCTCCTCCACCACCACGAGCTGTGGAGCATCCCTTCGGTCAGTTTGTCTCAGCTGTCCTGGCTGTGTCCCCACCTCAGGTCTTGCCCACCCCAAGGGCACTGGTGAGGGGGGAATGCTGAGGGGCAGTGCTGATGCTGTGCCCACCCTGCTCAGCAGCAGCTCAACACTTTTGTGTTACCAGCGCTTCTCTGGATACCAGTGCAAAGCACAGCAGCAGAGAGATGCTGTGGAAAACGAAACTCCATCCCAGCCTCACCCAATACTATCACCCCAACTATCAAAAGCATCTGAAAAGCTTTTATAGCACATAAACATTAAAGAAAGCTGTTTTGAAATATAAAGGATCTGCAATCCTATATTTCTGATGACTTCCTAGGTTTTTAATGCTATCTAATGAATGCAGCCTCTTTCATACATTTTCTTTTCTTTCTCCCAACTTTTTCCCGACTCATCACCACCTTTTTTCTTTCAGTACTCCATTTATAGATCTTCCCAAACCACAGAAACACGTTTTTTCATATATTCAAATGTTTATATTTTGTAGACACCAAATATTTGATAATACATAGGATCTAATTTCTGCATGTGAGTTCTTTCATATTAAGCATCATCTACAGAATATTTTTCAAAACCACTCCTCACATAAAATGAAGACTAATTGCTCCTCTCTATACATAACAGACTTATCCCAGGGAAGTGAGGAAACAGCTCTTTTAAATTAGTGGCTATTGTCTCAATCACAGGCAATTTACCTGCCAAGAGTTAGAACCAGGACTGGCACACAGCAATTTCTGATTGCTGGCCTTACATCTACTTCTTATCCAGACTATTAAATAAAGTTTGGCTAAATGGAAACTGATAGACTGATTTTGTCCCAACATTCTCCATGTCCACAATACTCTATATATTCAGTGAGACTTTTATTTCCAAGTTATGCAGTGCAAGCCAGCTTTATTCTTTCTTGATTTTCTTAAGCAGAGTATTTCACTTGGTTGTGATTTATTTGTGAAAGGCTCTATGCCAGTGTGATTAGAATTCAGAACATATCTCTAAATTATTTTCTTCATGATTTTGTTCACAGGCAAGAACTTTTCTCCATTCAAGTAGATCAAAATCAATACAGATAAACACTCATGATTTCTCTGAACTTGGCAGAGGTAGGAACTGGTTTGGAGCCACTGTGAAAAAATTATAAACACAGATTTTAACCAGGGATCAGGAAATAGATGCAGTGATTTCAAAGCAATTCTTTAAAACCAGTAATCCTTCTTCTCTAATAAAGACAAATAGTATGGGTCAGAAAAAAAAACAAACAAAAAATGAACAAACTATATAATAAATTAATTATGGGTGATTTTGCACTCTGGAAAGTGGAAAAAAAACCATAAAGGCTGAAGTATGTGGGAGTAGCAGAAAGAGATTGTGCAAAAGAACCAGGATCTGTTTTCAAATCATTAAATGATGACAACTGTAAATAACAGCCACTAATATTTAGCTTACAATCTTTCTGAGATGGATTTTTCTCTCTTGGTTGTCTGTAAAAATCATAATTTTTTTTTGCCACAGTTATCTATGTTATTTTTACCTAAGGAGGTGATAACTGGTGTGATTAATAAAGACACAGCACAGCTAAGAGTCAAGAATGACCAGGCTTGCAAAACAAAGGTGAGCTGCAGAGCTGGACATGATTGATTGTAATATCTGGGAAATGCAGAGGACTTCTCATTTAGTATGCAGAGGCAGTCACATCTGAACTCTGCGAGAAAGCAGGTGAGGCATGAGTGTACACATTAACCTTGGTGGTGGGCTAGAACACTGTATTTCAAACACAATTTTGTGACATTGGGTGACTGAGAGCAAACACAAGCTTTCCTGGGTGTACTGAGATGCATTCTTACCTAACCCTGAAGTTTTATATTCTACAGGGCTGCAAGGAGTTCCTGGGTTAACTTGACTTTTTGGTGTAAAGTACAGATGGTTTTGAATTTTAATGAAAAACAGAACTGGAAAAATGTACATAGGTTAGCCTTGATCACCATTTAATTATAGGATCGACAGTGAAATAATTGTACAAAAACTAAATATCATATTGTGATGATTTATAAGTTTAACTATTGAGTCCAACATGCTCTTTGAATCCAGTCACTTGAAATCAAATCTCATTAAGCTGGTGGTTCTTCTTTCAATAATTTCAGCTAACCTTGAAGCATCCCCAAGGTTATTATTGTGACTATTTCCTTTTAGATTGGCAAAGTTTTGGTTGAGACTTCCAAACACAGAAGAGGTGCTGGGATCCAGTATATGCTGTTTAGTCTAACTGCGTGGTCAGAGATTTATAGCAGATTTTCCTTCAGGCAGCAATAAAAAGCAGCTAGTGACATATTCTTATAAACCCATTGCAAGCACATACTATATCATTTTGTAAATTATCTACCTTTCTTCTGATAGTAGGAGGTCAGTCCCATGTTTCTAACTGCTAAATAATTAACATTAATTTCACTGTCTGCTTATTTAAATTTGAAGAAGAAGCCCTTATTTAATCCTTCAGGTATTGCAACTGCACAAAGCTATTCAGTATTTCTTGATTAGGTAAGATGTGAAAAAGCAATGTCAAACACACAACAGTCAAAAAATGAACCGCGGAGAAAACATTACTAACAACTGTCCATTTAAAATAGTATTTCCAGGTTCTCCTGTGCATTATTAACTTTTGTTTGTTTGATTAGAGCTTGAAGTGAGATTTTCTTTTCCCTTAATGTCTTTTTTTATCTGTCTTTTGTATATTTACACACAAATGTGATTAAGAAGCCTAGTCTTATGTCTTCAATGTATTTAATAAATGACCTGAAGAAAATAATAATAAATAGCCTGAAGAAAAGGAGAGCCAGAGGGACCTTGTTGCTCTCTACAACTGCCTGAAAGGAGCCTGTAACCAGGTGGGGGTCCCAAGCAATAGAATAAGAAGAAATGGCCTCAGGTTGCATCAGGCTGGGGTTTAGACTGAATGTTAGAAAAAAATTCTTCACCAAATAAGTTGTCAAGCATTGGATCAGGCTGCCCATGGTTACCATCTGTGGAAGTATTTAAAGGATGTGTATCAGATGTGGCACTTGGGGACATGGTTTAATGGTGGACTTGGAGTGCTGGGTTAATGGTTGGACTCACTTATCTTAGTGGTCTGTTCCAACCTAAACAATTCTATGACTCAATGACTGCCAGAAAGACAAGGCATCTAAAATCAGTTGGTTGTGTCAATCCTATTATATATAACTACCTGATGAGTGGATGCCAAAGTCAGGTGGAATTGTTGGACCTTGCAACCAGACAAATCTTTGGCTGTCCTAACTCCAAAGGTGAACATTAAGTGCACAGGGGTAAGCTCAGGACACTGATGCTTGTTGCCTCTGGTTGGAACTGCTGTTAATGTTAATTTAGAACTCTCTGTGGTGCACCTATTGTGTATTGTCCTGTTGTCAGTCCCTGTCTGGCTACACAGGCAGCCTACAGGGGTCTGAGCTCTGCAACATCTGGTGTCTGAAAAGAGAGGGAGCCTGATGAGCTAAGCAGAGGATAGCTCTGAAACCTCATTGTACACAGGGCTGGGCCAAACTTGTATTTGCACACAAATTCTGTTGCCTTATAAATTAAAAGCATTTGTGAATGATAGTATTAAAAAGTTACCTTAAAAATAAAGTTAGGTTTGAGAAAATAAGTTGAAAATCCAAAACATGCTATGTAAATATGCCATAAATGCATATATAAATATGCTATAAATGCAGAAACAAAATTATTACCAAGCTATAATTTTAGAATTATTAGAGGTGGTGGTCGGGAATTTTTTTCAGTTATTTCAATGGTGCTGTCCTCCATTGCTAATAAGCTGTTCATATAGTAGTAGGAAACAGTATCTGGGATGTGAATACCAGTTAAGTAAAGAGATATAATGTAAAGGAAAATTTTCCAAGCTCCCCCATCTCATTAGTACTAATCCTAAGCAAGTTCCTTTAATACAAGTTAACTCTCTTAATAGATTAATCCTCCCTTACATTCTACCTGGTTTTTTATTTCCTCTCCAGTGTTCCTCTGGTAGGTACAGCATCCAGGTTACACCTTGTGTGCTGTGTTGTTTTGTTAAAAAAGCTGTACTGCAAACAACCACGGCCATGAAGTTTATGTCCAGAAGTTTAAAGGCCCTGGCTGTGAATGTCATTTGTCTAATCCAAGACTGTCAGAGGAAAATATATGGGCTATTTTAATATTCTCAGGTTTTATAACTACAATAACCAACACTTTGCTTCACAAAAAAAAGACACATTCACATGTTCCCATATTTCATTTACTGTGGCTAAGTATTTCCAAATTTACATATTAATGCAGCTTAGCCAAAAAAGTTTACAAGACCACCTGGGAAAAATTCCACTAGATGGATGGTAACTGCTATATTGGAAACACAGTTCAGCTGAGTATTTTCCTCGCTGTTCTAAATTATAAAATGACAGTATTAATGTCAAACACAGGACAGAGCTGTGAATGCAGTCCAGAATCCAGGATCACCTTCCAGAAGAATGTAGTTATGCTTTGACTTTTTTTGAGTTTTGGGCCAAATGTATATTGCAGAGTGGTCCTGTTTGCCCACTGGGCTATTGTCACACCCAATTATCTGAAAACAATGTCATTAGGGAAATTTTAAAATGAATACATTTTTTCACCTTGATATTTTCATATTATTCTGGTTAACTTGAACTTAAGCCACTCTTTCAAGAAATGTCTTTTCTTGACATGAAAGATGAAGAAAGGTTTTTTCACTCTTGATGTTTGGAAATAAAGAAGGATATTGAAAGTCTTTCATTTTTTGGGCAACACATAAACCTGTCCAGCTGATTTTTAAAACAATGTTATTCTCAGTAAGAGTAGCAAAACCAGGATATACAGATAGTTTTTCTATTTACAGCTTGTTCAATAAATTCATCTGCATTTCCAAAATCTAATATTGCTTAAGAGTTGCAGGAAAAAGAGTCTCTTTTGAAAGGCAAACAAAATAAGCCACAGTGCATGATGTTGACAGGAACTTCTTGCCCAATAATCTAATGCAAGCACTTTCGCACAGGCTTGGTACCACCTGACAGAAACAGCCAGTTCACTGCAATATGCCAAATTGAAAACTAGTCATCCAAGCCTGTCCTTTTCCAGGTTTTTTAAAAGATGTCATCAACATCTACATAATATATTTCTGGCAAAAATAAGAGACTTCAAAGAATAGCCAGGTCACTCAGCCTCACTCAGAAACACAGCACTGTCTCCTGGGGCATATTCTCCAGCAATGCCTAATTCAGACTGATGGGTTTGCTGGTTTTGCTCTCAGTCCTTCCCTTTTCCACACTGTGAAAGACAGGTGTGTCCCATGGCTTGAATCAGATTTATTTAGCCCTAATTTGCTGCTCCTTTTCTGTCCATGGAATCCAACCAGATGAATGACTTTTCTTTGGTCTGGCCCATTTTCTAGGAATGTCAGAGTTGAAACATTCCCTTCAGGAAGATGCCCAGCAGCATTATTTCCGCACACACACCTCCAGTTATCCCCAGCAGGTTTTGCTTCCCCGTAGCGCTGCCCTCATGTCACATTATTGTGATTCATTACACACCTAGGCAAGTGCTGCACTGAGAGTGACTCAGCAGCAACAGGGAGATTTTTCCCTTTTTTGCATGTCTACTAGATGGGTGTCTGCAGAACAAAGCAGAGAGGAAGATACATTATTTGTGTCTCTACAGCGATGGGAGCTGGAGCTCCAATTTATAGTGAAGTGTTTCTGCCCACATTCACATCCACTTTTTATATTTTAATGTTACAAAACTGCTCTATGTTGAGACTGTCAGTGTGTGTGTGTCCATATAAATACTTTGCCCAGCCCATGGGGTTATTTTGCAGGGATTCCATTTCTATCATGGAAACCACAGACCCTGCAAGTGCCAAAGTCAGGCCCTTGACATCGTCTTTATGTCTATATGATCTTCTGTCCATGAGACTAGAAAAAGTCTGACAAGGACAGCAAAAAAATGAGCTTCTAATCTGTTAGTCTGCTACCAATTTTCCATGTGGTTTTGGACTTTTCTGTCTTCTTTCATAACTTGTTTCATTAGCTTTCCAGGACAACACTTTCCCTTTCTATATAGTGAATAATCTAAATGGGGTCTCGCCCTCAGCTTCAGCCATTAAGTTCTGCTATACAACAAAGACCTGAAATAAATATATTTACTGGCCTCTCCATTAGATACCTTTTATGAAATCTATTTGATGGAATTGTTTCACAATTGCATCAGAATGAAACCCCAGGGCTTTTAGAGACGGAAACTTGCTGACATACAAGTGTGTTCATATGAATTTATTTTAAAAATAAAGGTTCTTCGACTGCCTTTGCACATTTCTCTATACTATTCTCACTAATTAATGCTTTTTGTAGATAACAGCTACAATTAAAAGTTGTTTCAGTATCTAAAACCAAAACACCAATCTAGGACTGAAATGAGATTTCCTGAAAGAAATAAAAAACACCAGACTCAGATATAAAATATTATTTGTTTGATTTTGTGGAGTTTTGTAGGGGAGGGAAAATAAAGGAGTCTGTTCCTGAAGTAACAAAAGATATATGAAACTAGAATAAGAATCACACTCTAATGTTAGGTGTAGTGAAGGCACTGGTTCATAATTCATCACTCCACTAATGCATTCTGGCAGAGGATTATTTCACATGCATGGCAGGATGTGTCAGACCCTTTGATTTAGGGTCTTCTCAAGCAGACTCCATTTTCAAAGAAGTACAAGAAGGTTCTGCTTCCTCCCCCATAAGCACTATTAAATTCACATTGAGAAATCTGACTTAAATTATACTTACAGTTCCTGACATATAAAAGCAATCTGATTCAGAAAAAACATGTAAATGCATGCTTTTATCCTCCTGAATGGAGGTGGCTTGCATCCTCCTGTGGTGGAGCTTGGGATGACAAAATGTCACCATCTCCGGAGTGGTGACTCCAGACTCAGCTTTATTAGAGACTTCTGTATCAGGTCACAGCCTGGGACAGATGAAAACTTGCATGAAAAACTCTCTCTATGGCATGAAAAAAAGTAACATAAAATAGCAAAAGCAACTAAATGTTAAATTCCATTAGCCTGCACCTTCAAGCTGATGTAGCTGTCTATATACTTGAACGGTCTCTTAAATATGTTGTCAGTTTGACCTTGTGTTCTTTTACCTGAGATCATCAACAACTTCATAGTTAATTTTTAAAAATCTTTTTATTATTTTCATGTTTCTAACAATGTGATGTTTTTGAAATGTAATTAGGCTTATAACAATAATAAAAACTTAAAATACATGTGGGAGAGGTGATGTAATTGTAGGCAACTCCAGGGACTCCCTACAGTTTTTCTTTATGTTTTGGATTGTTTGATAGACTGCAGTGTCTGCAGTGTAAGAAAGTGGTTCATGTTGAGCCTCCAGCAATATTCTAATAATTGACTACACCCGAGGAATATCATATCAGGTGCAGATCAAGCAAATTGCATCCACAAGATATAAATTGACTAAGTTTTTTGAACCCCAAAGGTACACTTGACAAAACCTGGAAAATCTGCTCTTTAATATTCTTGGTGAGAAATCATACTGTGGATCTTTATAGATTTTGTCATATTGGAAGATTAGTTAAGTACCATTTTTTTCTAAAATAAATAAAAATCTCTGTAAGTTTGTCTAACAAAAAACACATTTGAGTTGATAATGAATATTATTTCTCACCTGAAATGCAGTATTCATATCAACTCCGAAGGTTTTTCCTTGTTTTCACTATATTTATGGCTTGAGAAGTGCACGCAAGTGTGATACTCCCCATGGATCCATCACCTGACCAATAATTAAACTCCATGTGCCAGAGTCGTCTAAATACACAAAAAGATACTAGGCTTTCTGGTATTTCAGTTTTCACAATTAATCCACTTTAGGAAAATTGGAAAAGAGAAAATAGACTTAGTAAAGTGTTCGTGTTTGCAGTTTATCTAATTCTTGTTAAACTGTTAGTGATCAGATTAGTTAAAGAGATACTGCCCATAAGAAGACCCTCAGTCACCCCCTGACTAAAGGCAGCTAAATTAGACAGCTTATTTACCTAAGCTCCAGCACAGCTGGTGGTGAACTCTTTTCTCTCCAGCAGTTTTATGGAAGATGAAAAAGTTCCTAATCTAAAACCCAAAGCTGTTTCTTAAATAAAAGAGTGAGAACAGTTTCCTCTGTTTGCCCTGATGCAGAAAATATACTTGTTGGCTTCAATTATAAAGTACTTCAAGAGTGCTTTTAAAGGATAGTGGTTTAAACCCTGGCTTTAGTTTTGTACTTGAAAGTTATGATTTAGTCTGTGAAGCTGTGCAAGGCAGCATGATTTAAAAATCTTCCCTAATCTGGAAATCTGTATGAAAAATGACTCAGGTAAAGAGAAGCTATTCCTTGTATTTTGATTGGATTTTCAGACCTGAGTCAAATTAGTCCTTAGAGGTTCTGGAAACTCTTATTTATAGGATATATGTCTCTCATGTTCTGTTCAGGACCTTTGGATATGATGGCCAAAATTGTCAGGATTGCATAGTTTTAATCCTTTTAGTTTTCAAATTTCAGTCTTTTTGCATCTATCCTTAAGATTTCCCAGATTTTTTGTTTCCTGTTTTCATTTTTCTTCGAAAAGCATCTGGAAATTTTTGCAAGCCAAGTGCACATTCTGTATCTATAACATTAGAAGCTGAGATTCTCCATCTTGCTCTAGTTTTTAATTTCCACTCCCACTTTTCTTTTTTCCCATTTTGTAACCAATTACAATAATCATAATTACCATAGCCTTTCCTGCATAGCATCAATTTACATTTTGTCTAAGAGCAACCATCCAAAAGATGTAAATGTCCTGAAAGCAGATCAAAGCCCATTCTTCCATTGAAAATATTTAAAATTAATCAGGAAACATGACTTATAATTTATACTGTGGGGCTGAATCAAACTCAGAAAAATTTTGGTTTGAGGCTGGCCATCTGTTAAGTCATTGGGAAAAAAAAAAGCCAGATGACTTAAGGAAAACATTTTCAGCCTGAATTTACTTCCTTGGGCTCTTGCATCTCCAAGACTGTAAGTTAAGGCACCCAGACTTATAGACTATATTTTGCACAATTTCTCTCTTACTTATTTTTTTTTGTCCCAAAACATTGAGTATGTTTGTTGGTACACAGTAGGTAAAATTATTAAAATTATATTCAGTGTGATAAACATAGACTGGAAGGTATTCACAGGAATGATATAATGACTTTTTGGGAGTTATTTTTAGCTATGAGCTACACTCTAGGGAAAAAGAGGGGTATATGATGATGACAAGGAATTGCTGCAACCTCTTGAGATTCCTCATTTTCAGTGACTGCAATTAGGATATGATGGATATGAAAGGGGAAAACTTGTACTAAGTCTAAGGAAATTTAAAGAAAAGTAGTAGTAAGAAATAAGAGACATAAACTGTGTAAAGTGAGGGGACGGGTAAAATAGAGGTTATATTAATTTCAACTCCCTCACAACTGTTTAAAACGAGGTCAGTATCCAAGGAAATCTTTCTTATCCTGAAACAAACATATAAGGAAACTCTGGTTTGGGGAACAGTGACAGCTCATGAATACTGACACAGAAATCTGCTGAGGAGTGGAGTGCATATCCATCTTTTTCTCTTAATTTATGTTATATAAAATTGTGCTTCCTTACACTCATGCCTGTAATGCTAAACAGACAACTTATAATGTTTTAGTAGATTTTTCATAACAATGACTGGTGTCATGATTCTTCTGGTGGCCACAAGCAGATGTCACAGAAATAAACATAGTAACAGAGGCATCACCGTTTGAATACCTTAATCTTCCATTTTTACTTTAATTTCTCCATGACACTCTTTTCCAAAGTTTATGACTAACCCTGTCACAATTTATTATTATCTTTACCACGTTATTAATGTGCTCATAGAAAATTAAATCACTTTACACTCACACATTTGAAGTCCAGTTTCAAAACTTTACCTTCTAAGCTGTCTTAGAGTTTTGTGATGGGGCTTAGGAGTAATATATTTGCGTTAATTTCTTCAAGTCTGAGCTTCCTAATTTCTTTTCAATAAACACAGTCTGAGTTTATCCTGAGCAAAGTCCAAGCTGTGACTATTTATAGACTACTCTTAATGGACAAGCTATTGAGTTACCTTTATTGCCAAATAATTGCCTCATTAATTTTATTAAATACTGAGGGTACAGGACCTGATCATGAACAAAAAAAAAAAAAAGAGCTTACTTAGAAGTTCTTAGAAATGGAGAGGAAAAGTATGTTGGCTAATACAAATAATCTTTCAATGCTAGTTTTATGTGACTCAAATGAATTCTCCTCCTCACTGTGTTTACATTCTGATTCTGCTAACAGGTAAGTTGTGCAATTATCCTACTTTATTGTGTGTTAGTGAGTGTGTGAAATGTGTACTCTATATCTACAAATAGTCACAGGTCACTTGGCAACAAAATGAGCGAATGAAAGATATGCCTCATGGTCTGTGTCCAATTGACACAACTCCAAAGTTGGAACATTATTTATGAACAGTCACCTGTAAAAATTCCAGTTTCAAGATAAGAATTATTGCCATCGTCTGGCTGGAGCTCTGCAAGTGCTAATTTGGATACATATGAACAAATCAGTTGTTTTAAGTTCATTTAAGCAGTGTCCTGATGTCAGTACAAGAGGCTGTTCAGAGCTCAGCAGCCTTCGAGTACATTTATGCGAGCTGCAAATATCAGTGACCAAATTCCACCTCCGTAAAGTTTTACTTTGCTGAGAGGCCTCACCTCAGCAGTGGAGCCCTGCTAGAGAGGTTTTGACAAATGTTTCAATCAGCTGGGAGTTTTACTGTCTTCTCTCTCCTCTCTCACTACCTCCCTTACAACTTGTGAGGAAACTACCAGTGTGCAGATTATAGACAGACTGTCAGGGTGTATCTCAGGGGCAGCACAGCCTCTACCCTTGTCCTGCAGTGCCACAGCCATGGGAGTGCACAGCCCTGTGTCTCAGAGCTGCAGCTTGATGCCCACCCATCAGCTGATGTCCCAGACAAGCTGCATCCCCAGGGAGGAGCCTGGTGCCCGGGGCTGTGGCTGACCCCCACATGCCCTGTCCAGCCCGAGGCATCAAGCCCTGTTTGCTGGGCCCTGATGACCTGGGAGCCCCCAAAATCCCTGGCCTCAGCCCAGGGAGCTGCCATCTCCCCAGAATCCCATCAGATTCACTGGAAATCTTAACTTTGTCTTTGAAGCTTCAAGAGTAGTGATGTTAATACTCAGATGGAATTAAAATGCACTTTTTACACATTTATCATTTAATGACAGCACTGCTATCACCCCAACTCCTGCTTGAAGAAAACTACAATAGTCAGCTTTACAACAAGATGAGCATTGGATCATAATGTGAGAGAAAAAGAAGGACCTTAGGACAGAGGAATATGTGTACTGTGTAATGATTTAAAGTGTATTGTTAATATGCATTTCTGTTTCAATTAGATAACTTGGAGGATTAGACTGTTAAAATTAGTTTAATTTATATCAGTTATTAGCTCACTTTCTTCGTAGAACATTATTATTCTTATATTCTTGTTACTCTTATTCATTATTACTATTCATGTTTTAATTCTATGTATGCAGTGTATTTCTCTTGTCAGTAACATTTTATTTAACACAAGCCATACTTTGAAATCCAGTCTCAGAACCAAGCTGAGATATGGCTGTAGAACATAGCTGTATTTGTTTATATGATGTTGAATTTCAGCTCCCATAAATAGATTTTGAAATGGTGATGCTTTTAACTAGCATATTGCTGCTCGGTTGGCCTATTACTCATTCATTTTTCTTGTCCCTAACATATGCAGAGAACACCTGCAGCTACATATAAAGTGCACTTGATAAATACAATATCATGAGGAATGAGGAAGTGATATGGTAGCACTTGTCCTTTTATTTTTTCTCAGGACTGCACATAGGGAGGGATGACTGAGTGGGATAGGCCATTTACCCATCTGTCTTTATTTTGCAGGTCTTATGCTGTAACACAAGAATTCTATTTCTCTTCCATATTTATTTGAGCTAGATGTTCTCTTGCCTTTTTGTAAGTCCAAATCTTGGAAGCTCTAAGCACTTATTTTATTCTTCAAGATGAAGGTATTTTTTTAGAATTCATTATTATCATGGAGACAGTCACACATTTTAAGTGATATTACTCAGACCAGAGGAGGTTTAACAAATTGGAAGATCAAGCCTTCAGAAATCATGCCAGGTCTTTAAGGTCCCTTCCAACCCAAGACATTCTATAATTCTATTAAAAAAATATTGGTCCTTCAAAGAACATGACATGCTAAACTCTCCAGCCACCCTACAGGGAATTTTTCAATATTTACAAGTTAAATGCTGTGAATTTAACCTCTTTTATCTACTAAATTTACAAATGTATTCACAGTTTTTCTTCTGTATATAGTTCAAAATTATGCCTTTTTGGTAAATATGACCAGCTCGACATTTGTTTCATTTTGTTCAAGATCTCTAAACTGGATGGATGCGTCTTTGTCTAAGCAGATCAATACATTAACTGTCTTCAAAATTCATTTTATGTGATGATTGTATTTAACTCTATACAAAACCACTTCTATTCAAATAATTATCTTGTGCATGGTGTTTGCAATCCATCTCTTTATTCAAAAGCTCCAGATTAAAGGGAGGGAATCAGATTCCCTCTATTCTCAGCAATCCCTGCCCTACCAGCAACCAGTTCTAAGAAAAAGCTTTCAACCTGTGCAGTGAAGTCATAGAATCATAGAATGTGCTGAGTTGGAAGGGACCTATAAGAATCATGGAGTCCAACACCTGGCAGACAAAATATTACTTTAATCACCAATCCAACTGAACAATAATATTAATAAAATATAGGTACTCAAGCTAGCTTATTAGAGTTAAGACAGAATTTTTAACATTTGAGGAACATCTTGATAACCACCTTACTGTTATAACACCACACCTGCTCTGCTCCTTACCCCAGACAATGTGTGTGTTTGAAAGAAGGGAAGATCTGCGTCCTCAAAAATCACCTGGGACAAGTCTTCCTCCTAAATTCAGGTGTCAGAGGAATCTGCATAATTCCCCAAATGTTTCTGCGGGCTGAAAGTTAGGGAATATCTCTCTCAGCGCTTTCATTCGCGTGGAAGGAGGAGCGGCCGAGGCTCACTAGATGGTGCTAGGCACAGCTCAGCCGGCGCCGCCGCGGGAGCATCCCTGCACCGCGGCAGCTGCCATTGAAATGGAGCGGAAAAGAGCTCGGGGAAAGTGACTCGTGAAAACGAACCGGTGGTGTGGATTTGTCAGATCATCCCTGCATTTTAAAGCAGCTTTTCTGTCTGATAATAACTGGCTTGCGGTTGTTGTCAGTATTTCCCCTTTAATCTTTACCACTTTCTTTTGATGTTCTGTTTTGCTTCACTTACCTATTAATTACTTAATTATTGTTTATCTTCAATTCCACTTTGTCCTTAAGTGACAAACCTATCATCTTGTCAAGATGTTATTTCCCTCAGTTTTTGTTCCTGTCTGTAGTTTTGACCCTGCCAACTTTCCTCTTCAGCCTGCCGGCTTTCCTCGGGATCGCGTCTCCAGTTTCTCACTTCCAGCCCATCAGTACCTGCAGCTGAGCCACCCGCAAGCCTGATTTATGCTGAGCGGCATCCTGCCCCAGGCCAGAGACGGTGAAGTGTTTGACACTCATGTTGC
Source organism: Anthoscopus minutus (assembly GCA_013399455.1). NCBI lineage: Eukaryota > Metazoa > Chordata > Aves > Passeriformes > Paridae > Anthoscopus > Anthoscopus minutus. Next base: position 72,535 of record VWYI01028028.1, read on the forward strand.
CATCAGAGGATCCCTGTCCTTTCTGGGCCATCCATGATCCTTGAGATGTGTGTCTGTCCCTGCAGCTGCCACTTTTGTGATTGCCCCCGAGGCTGTTTCACTGGTTTGGGAGACACCTGGAACCGCTCTGCAGCCACATCAGCCTTCCCCTGTGGCTGCTGGCTGCTGCAACCAGCAGCACCAGTCCCATCCACTCCCCAGAGCTCCCAGAGCACCTCAGCCCTGCCCCGACAAATTTTTTCTGGCTGAACTTTTGGATGCAGACAGCCTACATTCCAATAATATATGTATAGTACAGCATTTCCTTAAAGAAATACCGTGGTGTCAGTCAGCCCCAGCACCTCACATTAATCTCATGAGACTGTGTAAATCATAGAGAAAATGCTGGGTTTTACTTTATAAAGCACACAATGGCATGTGTGTTTTTAAGTAGGATTGTATTTCTGCCTCTTAACTATGAAAACAGTGGTGCAGATACTTGCTGCTGGATAACAGGTAAATATTGTAATGTTAGCAGTTATTACTCTGTACTTCAACATGTCTTTAACACGATGGTTTGTAGGACAAACAGACAGCAGCTCCATGTTGAAGGTCACCTGGTGGGGCAGGCAAGTGAGCACAGACTGGTACACAAAATAATATTTGTAACTTTTAACTTCATGGTTCTTTCCAAGCATGACTCTCATGATGACTTTATCCTCAGTCTGAATAAATAAAAAAATAATAGGAAGCCTGATTTAAAAACAGGGCCCTGATCTGCATAGAATTTTCCTTTAGTGGCAGGCTTGCAAGGCTTCAAGAAATATTATCCAGATGCATGACTTCTAATGGATGACAAAGCCTCTGATGTCACATATTGCTTGGAACTAATTCTGAGATTGAAAGTATGTGTTTAAGTATGCAAGATGCATTCTACCCCACGCAGTGAAAAAAATAAATAAATGCCTCCATACTCCTAGGGGTTTTTCAGACCTTGTATCCAAGCCTTCCTTCTAATTTGCACATTTATTTCTTAGTAGTTGCACTGGTATAATGTATCAGTCTCTCAACAGGGTTAATTCCTGTGAAAGTGACACTAAAACTTCAAATTACCTATTCCTGTACTCTCACTGTCTGAAATTTCTCCTATTTTATAAAACGTACCATGGGGAAAATTAAAATAAAATTAAAAAAAAAAAAGACACAGACAATACAGTCCATTTTTTATTAATTTGAAACAGAAGGTAAACTTAGGCAGATAGAATATGTGGAAAATCTTGCCAGTTTCAGCACTTTAGTCTTCTTAATGACTTTCAATTAAAAATTAAACTAACAGTAAATAAAATTATATATAAAAAGTCTTGGCACACCCAAACCCACAAAAAAATCAGACCAAACCAAACAAACAAACAAAAAACCAAAACAAAACAAAACAAAACCCACTTACATTTTGAAATATTTTTACTCAGCTAAGTGAACCTATCATGGAATATGTCCCATTTTTGGGGCTAGTAGACTGTATGTACCTTTCAGCATTAAACAAATTAGCTTTGAGTAAAATTACTTTGAGAATGGATGGTTATAAGAAACTGTTCTGAGTTTGTGCACAAAAATCTACAGTAGACCTCCCATGGTCAGCCTGAGATTTGATTAGTCAAATGATTTCTTCAGTGGTGTTAGCAAAGCAAATCATGTCAGAAATTCTGTCATAAAGAGGATGTAAAATCTGAGATACTGATTGGAATGAAAGGCTGCTAATGCTGTAGGGCACAGCTACCCCTGGATGTAATTTCTTATTCTCATTTCTTACTAAATAGCCATTAACCAACCTGAGACTGTATTGGATTGGAGCTGATTGAAGTTCCCTTGCAAGGTCTGCTTGTCAGAAATAGTCAGAAATGGATTTTTATCAGATTTTTTCAATTATTCAATGTGAGTTTAAGTAAAAAAAATATGTAAATTGGGACTTAACATATAAATAAATCTCTAAGTTAGCTGATTAAAACCATTGAATCAGAGCAAGGACACTTTTGGTATGTGACACTGTTGCTGGTATTAGCTAACAGAAGTAAATCCTCAGCAGTACAGATTAAGATAATGGCTTAGATGGATTTTTAGTTTTTAAAAATAATGATTGGCTACAAAAACTGCATAATATGACATTATTGATTATCATGATAGTTGGTATTTTGTGTTTAATTTGTGTATCTGTGAAGTCACTTTGGATTTCCAGCTGCTGCATGGCCACACCACATGGGTATTTTTGCCTACTGATATTTTGATGTAATTTCTTGCATTGTGTAAATAAAGAAGCTACAATGTGATATCAAGATGAGTTTTTAGCATCTAGCTTGTGGCAGAAAGGAGTGGATTATTGGTTAACACAACCTAGAAGAGGAGATCTTTATGTTCCACAGTTTAAAAAAGTGTAAATTCTGACGGTGTATGTGGGTTTTTTAATGAAGCTTCCCCAATTTAGGAACTGTAGGTTTCAGTTTGGAGAAACCTTTGAAGTTAAATTAAAGCAGCTAACTCTACATTGAGTTATTTTATTTTAAATAAGAGAGGTGAAAAAAATCCACTCCGAAACAAGTAGAGTAAATATCTAGAGAGATATTAGGAAATAATAAATATTATCTGTAGAATGGAGGAATGCTTAACAATAAAATCCTGTCAACCATGTAAAGATGAAGTAAACCTCTTAAGAACACATTAATTTTGAATTTTCAACAGAAAATGGAAAAAAAAAAATACCTAGGTGCATAAATAAATAAATATATAATAAGAACCATATGTTTTGTATAGGAAGGCATTAAAGAGAATGTAAAATACTTGGGTCAGCTGTCCCCAGAATGAATTAATTCAGTGTTTAAAGATATATATGATTGGATAACAGGAATAACAATAGAGTAGCAGTTCTTTAAGGCACATTTGAAAAGGAGAAGAGGCAACACACATGCTACAGCAAGCATATGTACCAGAAAATCGTGAAGCTGAGTTTTATTATTTTTTTAATGAGTGGCTAGAAATTAGAACGGTTCCTCTATAAAGATTTCATAATTTTCATCCATGAAGTTACACTAAACTCTACTGGACAAAGCCTCCAGCAATCTCCGATTTTGAACTTAGCTATGCTCTGACTTGGACCTGGTACAGATTTTATTTCAGGCAGCTACTTCAGGAGATGAGATGAGTCACATTCCTGAGAACATTTGTGCTCTCCACTGAATATAGAGAGGGATTAAACAACTAACCCATGGGAAGATCATTATGCTGCGGGTTACTGAGTTTAGTCTGATGAATCCTGATCTTAGCCTCTCGATAATGAGTTGTTATTTTTATCATCATCATCATCAATCATCATCATCACCACCATTATTATTTTTACTGAATTTATGTTTAAGGCAAGGGATTACTTAAAATACAGATGCTCAGAAGTGTCATCTCTATGATATATTCATGTATTTGCCTGCCTGGAAAAACTAAAAAGAGGTATCATTCTCAAACTGTTTTGTTTAGCAAAATCAAATATCTCATGGTGTGCTGAAGTCACAATATTCCAGCACTCATCCTATTTGCATATTCTTATGTGTTTGATTCTGAGATTTTTGATGCAACCTGGAAGGAGAATTTGGAGGTGACTCAGCTTTTGTGAATTTTCATTGTAATTTCTAAGATAACTGTGCAAATTTCAGTAATTTCTTTTTCCTGTAGTATATGTTTGAAGTACTGTCTAGGGAAAAATCAACAGTAAGGGACTTCTGAAGGCAATTTGCAACACTGTGAATTTTCTATCAAATATAATAAATGTTAATTTTATCTTTTTCTTTTACAATATTTTATTATTGAGCCTCCTTTGAAAGAACAATATGCAAGTAATGCTATTCCATAATTTTTAATTGTATTGAAATGAAAATGTATTCATTTTCTACATTCCATATGGCCTTGAGAATCCTCTTTCCTCTCAGAAATTACTCTTTTCAAGGAATGAAGGATTCTCATAAGAACATTTCTAGTCATGATTACCTCCAGGCATATTTGCATGTATGTAAAGTCTTATACAAGCAATACAGTATTCAAGATCTACGAAAGATAATGTTTATAGCTAGCAGTTAATCTGGTTAATAAGTATATAATATAGCTCATAAATCTTTGGAGTCTTTTTTCAGGTCATACAAAAATTGCTTTCCAATTCAACTGAAGCACTAAAAGAGTATGGAAGTATATTTTATTAATTTCAAAATGGAGCTATGTGAAGAAAATAAATATTGCCTGGTAATGATGCTGCAATTCTAGGTAACTAAGCATTGCTTTAGACAGTGAGAAGTAGTCTGGAACTACAGAATCTTGTTCCCTGAGACTGCCCTACTTAAATCTCCATTTTCTTCTGTTTGCTACAGAAAAGGGTACTTGTTATTGTAACATGAAAATAAAACAAAGTAAAATTAAGACTCGTTCTGTGAATAATTAGGAAAAAACTTTTATTAATTTCATGGAAACATTTGTTTACCCATCAACTAAGCAACTGGAGATCACTATCATGGGCTATTGTCATCATTAGGTAAAAACATTTGTCCTCTAAAATATTTGTTGTACAATAAGTAGATGCTTCTGTGTTCAGTTTAGAAATCAAAGTTTCATTGGTTTGGGAGGCACAAAAAAACAAACCAGATGATCACACTGATCCATTTCTTAAATATATTTATCTGCCTCTAATGAATGGAATAATATAAGAATAGTTAAACAAAAATAAATAGAATAGTTTTACAGAAGTACTCATAAAAATGCTGACAGGTGCATTCTGTAAGTGAAAAGTCAGACTTAGGGTAAAGTGTAGTTAGGCACTTCTGTAAATTCCCTCTGTCATCAAAATGACTTTGGGTAATTTGTGCTTTGACAATATTAATATTACAATATGACAATAAAAATATTAAATAAAAAACAAAAGACCACTTAGCATTTCTTCCTACCTGTAAGGTTT
>VWYI01028029.1:6669-73911 GCA_013399455.1 Anthoscopus minutus
AATACCCTCACTTGTATAAACAGCCCGAACAGTTTATATGTCAAGTTCAGACATTCATGTCAGCTGGTCAGCTGAATTTGCTCTGTGGTGAAATCCCAGTAAAGTAATAAAGCTGTATAACGGGTACAACCAAAATGCAAAATTTCCTTCTAATTTTTTTGTAAATGAATGAACAGAAAAAGCTTCAGTAGCAAGCCTGACATGGCCTGAACTTCTGTAAACCTTTGAAGAGAACACTGACAATTAGAATTTCAATTTTTGAGGGAAGGCAGGAGAAAAGGAGCAGAGTTAATGATTTCTCCAAATCTTTAGCAAAATGGTTTCTTTGTGGTGGGGTTTTTTTGGGTGGGTTTTAATTTTTTAAATATTTTATTCCAATTTTTTTCTTTGCAATCCTCCTCTTACACTTAAGGGTTGTTCCAAAACTTGTATTTATTTCTTTTTCAACCTGATTCATCAAGACCTGCTGATCTGCTGAGCCATCTAGATTAGTAAGGCAATCAGTAGTGAATTCTGATTTTTTTCCTGTGTGAGAGCATATTTATGCATGTAAACTCTCATATATAGGTATATTAATTTACCGTTTTTATAATGACTTGAATGTATAACTTTTAAAGCACCAAGATGATCCAACTCCAGTTCTTATACAAGACATACAAGAAGGCTGCAGAAATCAGAAGTCCTATTAACTCCCACCAAAAATCTAAATCTAAAATCCAAAAAATCCTGTGCTGTCACTACAGAGACTCTGACCTGGGAGACCCTAAAGGAAACAGGACATATTGTCCAGGATATCTCATTCCTCAATGCCCTGCACAGACCTCTCTGACAGACTACAGAATGCAGCATTTCTTCCAGAGCAGTAATAACTCAGGCTGTGAGTGACCTCTTCCATTGGGTGACCAGGGGGAAAAGAAGCCAGCTTGGTCAAATGCAGACTTTGGGGTTTACAGAGTAAAAAAAAAAAAAAAAAAGGTTCCTCATCACCCTAAAGTGTTGGATTTCAAATCATTTTTGCTTTAAACGAGAAATTTTAAATTTTGCATTTGATAAAATGAAGTTTTCCAGAGGAATTCATCCATACTTACACTTCCCTGCACATGTTCGAAATGCTTTGTACAAATTAAAAAGCCAAAAGTTCTAAGCTGGTAAAACCTAGCTTAGACACTTCAGATTTCCAAAAATATAGTGATAAAGCACTAAAAAAATTTCAACATCTCTTCTATCTCCCCAGTACTTTTAGCCGAGATTACTTGACACTTTGTCCCAACCTTACAGAGAATGTATGAATTCCAGCAAATCTGTGATTCATTGCAGTAACTCGGTTTTATTCAACCAGCACTTCAACTGCAGACTCAAAAACATGCTAAGGCTTGAACCCCAAATGGAAAAACTGTATTTTGTTTTACTAAAAGTAGAAATGGAATTCTATAAAGAGGAATAGTGCTGCTTGCCTATGAAGTGTGGTATTTTATGCAGATACAGTCACTGCCCTGGGCTGAAAGACCAGCCTGAGTTATCACAGCAGCAGGAGAGTGGAATGAAATGACTGGTGCTGCTTTTGCAAATTTGAACTGAATTGGTCAACAACATTATTCACCTGTCTGTGTTGATTCCAAGCACTGTACTGGAAAAACAGGGGATTTTTTTGTTTGCTTGGTTTTTGCAAGAGTCTTACAGGGAATGGAGACCAACCCCAGAGGTGCAGAACAGGCAGCTCCTCTGGAGGCAATGCTGACAGCACACACAGACCTTCTGCTGCACAGGAATTGGTTACAGGGTCCCTGCCCTCCTGGAACAAAGCTGCTGTGAAGTCAGGATGTTGAACCCACAGCTATCTGTCAAGAAAGGTTTGGCAGAAGTGCATTCTGGAGTCAGGCTTGGGCTGGGCAAGCAAAGATGGAGAAACTTTGAATACCATGAGAGAGTCAGGCAGCAATGGCAGCACTGAGCACAGCCCAGCTTGGGGCTTGTTTTAACTGTGACTTGGGGGTTTTGCACTACAGTTTTATGGACAGAAACAGCTGCCTGTACAGTGAGGAAGTGACAAGTAGGGTAATGGAATAGGATGCTGGAATGGTTTGGCTTGGAAGGGACCATAAAGCCCACCCTGATCCAAACCCCCTGCCATGGGCAGGGACATCTCCCATTAGACCATGTTGCTCAGAACCCCATCCAACCTGGCCTCAAACACTTGCAGGGATGGGGCCACCTGTTCCAGTGCCACCACCCTCACAGTAAGGAACTTCTTCCTCATATCCAACCTAAACCTTCTTCCTGTCAGTTTGAATCTATTCCCTCTTTTCCTGTCACTCCAGGCCATTGTGAAAAGCCCCCTCCCATCTTTCTTGTAGGCTCCATTTAGGTACTGGAAGGCTGCAATCAGGTCACCCCTAAGCTCACTTTTCCAGGCTGAGCAAACCCAATTCCCTCAGACTTTCAGCTGCTCCATCCCTCTAATCTGAGAAGGTAAACATTTTTTCAAAAAGGTACATTTCATTTTGCTAGAGGTAAGTTTCACACACAAAGTCACACTAAAGGTGCATTCCTCAGACCAAATACAGGCATCTACAAGCTGTTTGTCTCAATGCTCCCACAATTACAGCGGAGAACTATAACTTCTAACTCACATTTTACCTCCAGGACAGAGAATTAAAACAAGCCATATGTGTTTAAGTATTGCCTATATCTCCTATTGATGATAAAAGGGGCCCAGGGGACTGGATCAGCTGTGGAAATACCTGAAGGTAAGCAAGTAGAATTCAGTGACACCAGAAAGTCAGCACTGCTCACACATGCACCAACTCACAGTTTGCACAACTCGAGCATCAGTTTTCTCCTTCTCCACAGAAAAGACAGGATGATTTAATATCTTTCCAGGTGTACTGAGCATTCCCTGTCCCCCTTCAGACTGCTCCATACACAGCTCCTCAGAACAGCACCAAGGCAGCTCTGTGGCTCAGGCATGATCTCCTCCACCCAGGATCTGGGTGAGGATTTGGCCATCAAAGCAGTAATGTGCCAACAGCAAAGGAAGTCAAAAATGCCATTAGACATAGAACAGATTTTGTCTTCCCCACTTAGCTGTAAATACCAAAGCAGGGTGTGCAATTCAAACAGTGCCTTCTCATGCTTAAAGGGTTTAGGCTGGGAATTTGTTGTGTCCATGGAAACACCAGGAGAAAGGATTTCAAGTAAGATTTCCACTTTCTACCACTTACTTTATTTCTTTTCACGGAGCATGGGCTGCTGTTGGGTTTGCTCACAAACAAGGACCTGGGCTTAATCCTACCTGTCAGGCAAGCACAGCAGACAGCTTCTCTTCATTATCCTGCTCCAACACCACTTTAGAGTTTCACACAGAGGCAATAAATATTCCTGGATTAACATCCAAGACACAGGTGGGTAGAATAGAAGCATGCACACCTTACCCTGAGATTGGGCTGACATAGTCCATGCTTGGGATGGCTTTGTTAAAGCAGTCAGCAGGGTAGATGGAAGATGAATAATTGAAGAAACAGCTTCTTTAATATGAACCATGGGCAGCATGTGGTGCAACTTTCCCTCTGTTTCCCCCTCCCCAACAAGAATTCTTCATATCAAGCTGGTTTGGTGCTAAGTGCACATATCTAGGAGGCATTTCTCTCCAAAATTTGGATCCAAACACACATCAAAAATAACAGTTCATCCGTCACGGTGGGGAAGCATGTATGACAAGAAAATATTTGCTTTGCTCTGGTTTTGTGTTTGGTTTGCTGACCGCTTATATCAAAAAGCTAGAACAGCTTTTTCATCTTGCCGTAGTTTAGAAACATTTATAGGACAGATGGTCTAAATTTGTGGGTTTTATAAACTTAATGAGAATGTTAAAAAAAAAAAAAAAACCAAAAAAAAGGCGCATATGGGTGCAATATTTTCTAGGGCTTCTTTGAGCTGGCCAAGAAGTAGCCCACTGCAGAGGGGAGTAACAATTTCAATGGGAACTCATTCCAAGGTTTACAAACAGCAGAGAAGAGAGACTGCCACAGGCTTTCCTTACCTCAGTGGCAGTTTCACTTGCACTGGATGGTATAGGGAAAACATACATTTATTTATTTTTCCCAGCAAGCAACATTTCTTAAACTTTGTCATCACATAACTGCTAAATGGGCTGGCTATGGCTGCTCAACAAAAGGCACAGGTGGTGCTCCATCCTCCTGTCTTGAAGACTTGCTCTTGGGGCTCCTTGCTGGGCCCAGCAAAGAGTTCAGCTCTCAGTTCCTCTAGGATGATTGTATTATTTTAGTCCTACACACAACTCTCTCTTCCTCCTGACACCACCATTTCTAAAGGACACTGACAATGTCATCTGGGTTTCAGGTCAGATCAGAGCATGGGGAGTTGGGGTATCCATACAGAGGCCCTGGCCCCAGGCTCTGTTGCAGACCTCGGGCAGTTCAGTGATTTTTGTCCTCAAGTGGGCTTCAAAGAGAGCCACCATAAGCACACAATGAGGGTGGAGAGTTCTCTCTTCAGGGAAGAATTAAGTATCCCAGTCTCCCATCTCTTCCCCCACTTACTCCAAGAGCTGGTTTGTGTAAGTGTCCCTCAAAGTGAACAGAGCAATGAACAGAGAAAAATCAGTTTGAAAGGTCAGTGAGAGCCCTATTTCCTCAGCATGAAACAAGTAATAACAAGCATCATCTTTTCAGGCTCTTAGTACTAGTCAGGCTCCCCATCTGAAAACTTGATCTCACCTGAAACACTTCAAGTTGAAATAAAGTAGGCTGAAGATGATTTTATGAAACAACATCCTTGGTATAAGACTGAGAGTAAGAACCTCCTGTTAGGAAAAATCATCCTTCATCCAGATCCCCCGGCTGAAAAAGCAAATTTAAAAGATCAGCTTCCAGTTCTCCCTTATGTGAGCTATTAAAATATTCATGAACAAAGTGTGATCCATCAAAACAAGCTCCACTAACTTAAGACCTCAATTTTCCTTGGACAGTCCTCTTCCAAAGAAACACACTGGGAGGTATGAACCTCAAATTATTTTCAGTGAAATAGTTCAGTGTTGGCACATAAGCTGTCACTTTTAGTTTGTGCATAAACACAGCATTAAGAAAAAACAGGCAGCAATTCCCTCAAAATTATTGTCTAAGGCCCTTTGCAATCTTAGACATGCACTGTTTCATTTTACACCCAGATGCTGCTTCCAAAATCTTCCTCAGGATTCTGATTTTTTATATTGTTCTCTTCAAATGTGACAGCCCAGACTATGGTCAGGTGTGAATGAACTGTGCAATACTTCAAGGAAATCTTGAACAAACCCTTCATCTCACTAATTTCAGGGGGAATTTAAATGAGCAAGTCTTGCAGGCCTTGCTTTAGCTTAGATTTCAGGCTCTCTTTTACCAACCAGCTGAATAGAAATCTCACTTATTAACAAGCAGAGAAAAAGCAGCACAGGGCAATGTTGTGCCCTGGTCTGACCCCCAGGATGCCTCTGCACGTTATCAGTTCGAGACAGGACTGTCATGTGTACAAAGGGCTTATTCCCAATAATAAGACATCTCTAGACAGGATCCAACAAAATCCAGCCATGCTGGGAGCAGAAGGAGGCTGTGATTACACAAATATCACCTTTTCTTGCAGGGAAGAAGCATGCCTGCCCCTTCCACCAGCTCCCTACTCACCCCCACCTCTCAATAACTAAAGTCTTCAACAAACATTCAGCAAGTATTTGGACAAACAGCCAAGGACTTCTCAGAACATCAAATGATTATTAAATCTTAAATTGTACTTTCCAAAAATAATTTTCTGCTGCTGTTTGTTTGTTTGAAAGGAAGGGTAGTAAAATCCACAGATGTGTACAGCCATAAACCTTTAGATGAGACTCAATTTCCTTGATGTCCAACGATAAAATCCGCTAATAAATGTGTACAGATGCAAAGGCCTATTTGTTGTCCTGTCAAGTCAGGCCATGTGGAACAAAAAGCCTAAAAACAACCAGGAGAGGAACTAATGATGTAGGCTTGCCTCTGCCAAGATGCACTTACTGCAGTTCCTGTGACATTTAAGGAACATAATGATGGGACATTCCTTTTTAACTTTATTGTTTTGTCAAAAGCGGAGTTTTACAGTTGAAGATCACGTTCCCAAGATAGTCAATTGGGTTATGCAGATTTCTACACACACTGTGATCTCCTTTGTGCAGCATGACCAGTTTCTTTGCTAACAATCACTCACATTTGATGACAAAGATGAGGCTGGTGTCAATATCTCCCATATAGAGCTGGATTTTCTTTTTAAATTTTATTTTAAATGCTTTCCATGAAAAGCTCTTTAGATCTCCTGGTGCATCAAGACACATTTTCTTTTTTTAATCTCCAGATAATTATTTCTGAATGTGCAAATATAGTTTTCAAGGGGAAAAAAACCCCACTCTCTGGAGTAACCAAACACCAGATTTCCGCAGTATGAAAGCCATTTTAAGGCACTGTGGTGTGCTTCGTGGTTAGCCCTGCTTCTACTTAATTAGGGACCTAAGTTATAAGTCCACAGCTGCAGGAGAGCAGTAAATAGCTATTGCTGACTTCCTTATTGCCAATATGTACATCATGATTGTAGGGTGAAAAGCAAGGAGCTTTTTGTAAACACTGCCTTGTGCAGCAACAGCACTTTGATGTCATAAAAATGCTGTTACATATTTTAAAGTCTTAATTGTGGTCCACTGCGGTGCTGTCAGCTTCCTGGTGGAGTACTAACCCTTTCCATGATTTCTGGGGGATGCAGAACACTGCTTTGCAGGTCTCCTAATTAATGCAACCTATCCTCACTGATTGCAAAGCACCAAGTCCCCCTGTAGCACACAATATCCAAACTGGGGAGGGAAAGGAGAGGGGGGGAAGGAAAGGAAAAATTCCACCCCCCCTAGTTTGAAAGGCACTTGCCTGCTCCATGTTGTTCTGATTAACAGCATCCGCTTGCTCACTGTTAGGAACACTCCCCCACTAAACACCCTGGCCAGAAACCCCTTAATTCAGTGCTTCCAAGTCAAGAGTCCCCACAGCAGTGGTCCCAAATAATCCTCTGCCTTTCACCAATCCTTGCTACAAAATCCAGACAAACCCTCCCACCTCTGCACATTCTGGCTTTGTGCAGGGACTCTCCAGCCTCTCTCTTCTACCAGCATTCTTCAGGTCATCCAAAACTGAAAGTCTTCACATTTGTTACCTTATTTTTTTAATCACCTACCTTGCTTCTATGCCCACTGTTGCCACCTTAGTAAAATTTTTATTTTCAACTTTTTTTTGAGCCCCTCCATGGCAGGCAATTTCTGATTGTTATCCCAGAAATGGTGGAAAGCTGTCTCAAAAAGCCTCAAATCAAAAAAGCAAAACTTGCAAGAGCAAAAACTCACCTGGTGCCACTAAAACCACTTCTGTTCCCAAGCCAGTGCCAAGCCCTGCCCCTGGCTGCAGGGCCAGCTCCTCAGGGTGATGGGACAGACACTGCAATACCCACCAGCCCTCCTGAGCCCACATTTGGCATTAATCACTGTGTTTCCTCAGCCATCTGATCCCAAGTGCTCTCTCCTTGTCTCCAGGAGCCACTCCTGTGCTCTGGGCTGTGCAGGTTGTCTGGATGCCCACAGAAGTTCCTCCTGGCCATCAGAGCATGCTTTCTTCTGGAGAGATCAGGCCTTCCATCAGCAAGTAAGAACTCAGCCTCAGAAGAAAACTTTAAGGAGTGGACAGGACACTGAAGAGAAGGACTTAGGTCCAGTCCCAGCTCTGCTGTCACCCTGATAAGTACAAAGACATCTTTTCCTCTTTTCACACTTTTCTCCACATGTTTCCACAAAGGTTACAGAAGCCATGGAGACCAGCTCCTCTCAGCATAAGGTATTTGGCAGGTGTGGTGGGCAACACATAGAGGAAGGCACTTGCAAGCTCATATTCTATTTCATGTCAGTAAATAAAAGCCACCTATTCCCACTTAGGCTGAGCAGACTGTCAGGAAAAGGTCCTAGGTTCTTCTCCTGTTGCCAGCAATACATTTGGGGACCAAACATCACCTGCAAATAGGCTGCTGACCCCAAGTAGTCTTTCTAGACATCCTTGTAAACAGAAAAAAAGAACAATGCTAGAAACCACAGAGGGAGGACTTACATCTACAGAGATGGGATTTGTGCAGTGTCCCTGGTAAACAGCAGCACTTTGGAACTTTGTCTTGATGAATGGGGGTGTCTGATGGCAACACAATGGGGACTGATGATGAAACAGTGACAAATGGGTTTCCTCCCGGCTGGACTCAGCTATTATTTGCCATCTGCACAGTCTGTCTCATGGAAATGTATTTTGCAACATGAATGCTGAGTTCATGCAAAAAAATCCAAAGAGTCCTGTCTGACAAAGGCAGCTCCCAGAGCAAGAAGCAACTGGATTAAAGGCACAGAAGACAACAGCTGTCTCCAAGGGAGCTGCAGATCTCAAAGGATGACCCAGCGAAGAAAGAGATGGCTTTAGTTTATACACCTGCATTTGCCAAGTCAGCAGAGCATCTGAGATCAGCCTTGACAGCTCAGTTTTTAGAAAAGAGGGTGGAGATATCACCAATGAAAGGAAATGTAGGGAAAAAAGCTGGCCAGGAGACAGGAGAAGAGTTAAGACAAATTTAATCGACTTCACAGTAGGGAGCAACAAAAGGAAAGCTATCTGTGAAGCCATTATAAATTGGCAAGGAAAGTAGGGGAAAACAGACAAATCAGTCAGACAGGAGAAGAAAAGAGTTGGGCCAGAACTGAATTGTCAGGCTGTTTCATAGTGACACCCAACCCATTTGGTTATGCTTCAATTCAAGCTGAGTTTGTTGGGTGTCTGGGCCTGCAAGCAACTCTTCTGAAAAGCTACAAATGTCACCCCCAGAGCTGCCTCTGGGTGGGAAGGTCACATCTGGGAGCAGCTTAAGATCCCTACAGGAACACAAACCTCTCCCAGGCCAATTACTAAGACAATTTGAATTTCTTTTCTGAAAGGGCACACCAAGAACGAGCTAAGGGAACAGAGCCACCATCCAGACACTTTGTCCTTCACTCTTTGCTGTCCTAAGGGGATTAAATGATATAAGGAATGCAGTGGGATAAATTAGAGATTAGGGACAAGTTTTAAAGTCCTGGTTAGTCACTTGGCACACAGTGGAATCCAAAGCCACACATCATTGCCCTGAAAAGATCCCACAGGATATCACTGAGAGTACTCAAATGCTGCACCAGGAAACACAGCACGGTGCAACAAACCCCTGAATGAAACCAAGGTCTTAGGATCAAGTGTACTGTGGGCTGTTTGGGAATAAATGAAAATAAATAAGAAATACATGCAAAACCCCCAAGAAATACCACCAAACCAATACATATTTAAATAAATAAATAAATAAAAAGTTTTCTGCTTCATTGACTGGCTTTATGTTTGCATAACCAGCATCACTGGATATATTTGCCTCAAGGCTCTTGCTGGCATCCTGTTCCTTGTTGGCATATCAGAAGTTCAGAGGAATAAGTTTTATCAATAAGGGCTAAACTGTTGGAGTCAGAGCATAAAGTCTGAGGTTTCATGCTTGAAGTAAATGGCTGACTTTTCTCTCATTTCTAAAATCATATAGTTCCTGCTTCTGCTAGTTTCTCTGTGTCACCTACTGGCCACTTGCTTTGTGTTCTAAGACTGCTGTGTATTTATAAACTGAGGCTTACAGTGCTTTTCAACAGAGTCTCTCTTGGCTGCTGTTGGTAAAGCTCTGGACTCCAGGAGCCAGTCTCAGTTTCAGAAAGGTAGCATCAAGTATGAGAGGCCACCATACCAGCTGGAGTCTATAGCAACAAATAACCCTTGAAAAACAAATAAATCAAGTCTCCTTTATGCTGCATATATTTGAACCTCACACAACAATAAAACTGATTTAGCAGCCAGCAGAAGTGGCATATCTTCATTCACAAAGCTTCACTGAGAGATATGTCCCTTCCACTTTCATCTTTTTTCTGGGAAAAAAAGTCCTTCCAAAACATTTTTATGGGAAAGGCCAGAGATCAGCCAGAACCAAACCAAGAGATACAGAAGCCAGGAACACCAAGTGGGGCTTTACTGCACACTGATTGGATGAATCATAATCAGAGATGGAGCTTTAAATAATTGTAAAACCATCACCAGAATCCAGATTATAAAAGCATAAATTAAGCAAACTGTCCTCATCCACAGAGTAATTGGGGAGCAGTTTTTAGCACAACCAAAGGCCCACAGAGGCAACATTAACTCTTAAGCTCCAAAAGGGTCACTGCACAGTAGCTCAGGCAGTTCTGTTTACACTGGATGTGAGTGGGTACTTATATACCCACCTACAGGCATGGACTTGTGGATACCCCCAAATTACTGACTGACCCAGGAGGAAACCTTTCTGGAAATAATGATTCAGTGCCATGGAGTGGCTGCATGAATCTGTTCCTTCCCATCAAATCCAGCACAGACACCCGTAACCTCAGGTCTGTGGTATTTCTCTCTTTGGAAACATGCAAGAACATTGGGAGTGTTCAAATATCTTTAAACAGCATAGAAGATCTTATCTGCTGTGTTGCATGCAGCGCCCAATGCTGGCAGGCTACCTGGAAATGCCATTCCCTCAGATTTAATTACCAGTATCTGTGTTTGTTTCATTTCCCCACCAAAAAAATTTAAAAACTGGTAAGGTCTATAGACAACTTCATTAGCTTAGGTTTTAAAACATTACCTTAGCTTAGGTGCTTCTTAAAACAGTTCAGTTAATCTAATTTCCCAGTGGACAATGATTTCTAAAACATATTTATGATCCAAATGAATTCCTTCAAGTCCTTCCAATAATCTTTCTTTTACCTTAGACAGTACAGAAGCATTTCCAGGCTGAAATCTCATTTGTGTCCTAAATTCCTGGCATGTCCATAGCACAATGTCTATTTCTCAAAGAATGTGAAGTTGTGACAGATGCATGAATAGGAGGCATCAAAAGGACTGAAGGAGGGGGAAAAAAAGAGAGCAAAAAGTAAAATGCTTAACTCCTTGAAGCAAACACACCTCAAAATCCATTCTTTTAGGAAGAATACATAACATCTGTCCAGTTCTAATAAATAAGATTTAGGATAAGAATCTAGTTTAGGTACAAAAAAAACCATGGTTGCAGGTACACCTGGGATGAATTTGGTTTAGCAGCCCACTTATCTGTACGTAAAAGTTAAATAAATTCCCCTTAAACAGCAGGTTATCAAGTAGAAATCAGCAACACCTGCTATATTTGTACAATAACAATAACAAGCTGGGATGCCATTCATTTATGGTAAGAAGAATGCCAAGTTTGCCAAGATTTGTTTTGGCCGCTGGTAAATCCATGTCTAATAGGCAAGTGATGCATTTCATGGAAAATAAGCTGCACCTGGATTTGAGTCATACCTTGTCCTCTTGAAAACCTGTCATATCCTCCTGCTTAAATGTCTCTGATACAATAAACACATGAGCATAAACAAGGCCTGACTCTTTTGCCCTGTCTCTCTCTTCATTCCAGACAGGAAACATAAACCAGCTAACAGCCTGAGATGCATGAAACCATTTCTAAAGCTACTTCAGGCCATTTGTTTAATGTCATCCAGGATCTCTTTTGTGCACTGGACAATTTTCCAACCATGTGTTTGCTTATTGTGTTACCTGCTGCTGCATTTCCATGCAGAGAGAGCCATGTAATAGAAACTGGAGCCAGCCTAGTCTTCACAGAAGGTTCTTGATCCTGCACCGCTGAGGTAAAGAGGAGCTTCAAAAGGGACAGATGGTGCAGGTGGACTCATAAAATGTAGCTACATTCATATTCTTGCAGTGAAAACTATGCAAAAAACGTGGAAAAAATGGTAGATGGACTGGAATGAGGATCATATGGGAGATGCTCCACATTTGTTACCAGCCATGACTTGAAAAATAAAGATGTAAGAATATCTTCAATTTTAGGTCTCAGCATGAATGAAGTGCACATGGGTGACAGTGACAGCTTTGAGGGGCTGCTGAGTCAGGCAGCACAAAGGCCATTGGGAGCAATCCAGCCCCACATCCACCCCACAGACAGGGAGCAGGAGGGTGAGCAATGGGGCAGGGCGGTGCCTCAGCTGAGTGAGGAACTCCCAACACCTGCAAACAGCTGCATTCTGCAGCTTGGACAAGGCACATCACTGCTCCCCAGAGCACATGGCAGCAGGGAAAGCAGGGCACTGGCACTCCCACACCAAGATGCTTGTGCAGGAATGTCAGCAATGCTATCCTGACTTTCTCCACCACAGTAACAGAGGTCATGCACACATTTGATGCATGGAAACCCCCTGCTTTTGAGAGGCCCCATTCCCTCAGCAGTCAGAAAAACCCTCAGGCCTGCTACAAGTACAAGGACTGTTGCTGTATGAAAATTCCCACTACTATTTTAGGTTTTACTGGCATAATTCAGCCAATTTTCCCCTCTTTGCCTGTCACGTGTCACATTGCAAGGCAGGTGCAAAGCTTGCAGAATTTCAAACTTTCACATTTAACATATTTTTCCCTTCATTTATACATTGACTTTTCCATACAGGATCTACGCAAGTCGACACACCTGAAAACGGGTAACTAGATCCCTTTTCCACATTTAATGAGTGCTTCCCTCATTATTCTCCTTCCTGTAGGGCCACACAGGTAGATATAAAAGGGAAAATTAAAATAACTCAAAGTCACTTTAGTAATCTCCAGACCACCCATGTCATTAGCACTGCTACCCCAGCAAATGCTCCATTTCAAGGGGTTCTATGTCACTTGCAATAATTTCGGAGCAAGACAGACCATAAAACCTCCTAGAGCTGCTTGACAGAGGCAGTGGGACACACACTATGGCACTCCAATAACTCAGCCTAAACACAGCAGCCCCTCAACAAATCACAAACACTGGCTGACAAACTAGAGTTTCCCACCCATCCCAATGATTTTTCTTAAACTCTCCTACTCATTCCTCAATTTTGTTTTCTTTCTCAGACTCTTCAGTGGGTGGAAAGAACGAGCAGACAAAACCAGTTGATTGAGTATTTCTGAGAAGAGATTGTCTGGATTGGGGTTGTGCATGTATGCCTGACAGCTGAAGTAATGTCAGGGCAACCAGGGAGAACATGGTGACCTGGAAAAAAGCCTAACCCTAGGGAAGGGAATGTGGGTCGTGATAACAGGGTTAGACGAGGGACAGAAAGGGAAATGGAAGGTTGATTTGCTGATGTGTGCATGTTTAGGGGAGTAGTATGGGAAATGAAAAAGAGGAACTGAAAGCATCAATACGTAATCAAAATTATAGGTTAGTTGGCATAACTTATAATGGAATAACTCATATGACTGGAAAATTAACATTGAACATATTTGGGAATAGCAAGCAGGGGAAAAGAAAGTCTGTTCAGAAACAGACAGGGTATATTGCTGGAAGACTGGATAAAACAGCATGAAAAAATGGTAAGAACCACAGATGTAGTTCCTTAAATCCTAAACTTGAAAGGCGATGCTGAAGAGGCTCCTTGGCCCCACAAAATTCTACTGTAAGATTACCCAAAGAGGGATTTAAGGCATCCTGATATCTTTTGTAACATCAGCTGTACCTTGCCCAAGATCATAGTGTCTAGGGAAGGCAACAAGTGCAAGAGAAGCAGCTTAGCCTTGATTAGTGAGGAGGAGCCAAAAGAGACATAAAGCAAAAGGCACTTTGGTGATACTAAGTAGAAACAAGGCAATGCGAGCAGAAGGAAGATCACAGACAGCATTAAAGCCACCACAACTTGGTCAGGCTGTGTGGTTCACACTGACACTGTTGTGCACTTCCATGCAGATATGAACACAGCAATGCTGCACTCTGGGTTGGAAGCACAAAGCACTGTCCCAGAGGAGCTGTGATCCTGGTAAAGCTGTGGCAGCCAGTTATTACTGACTCTACGTTTTCCTCATGTCCTAATGGGAAAAGAACAAAAAGTTACAAATGCATTGCTGTAATTCAATTTTCCTCCACAAATTAATTCCAAAAGGTGAATGATGAGTTCTGTCTAAATAATGTCTCAGAGGCATCTGGAGCAGTGCCTGCACTTAGTAGTAAAGCTTTTTCAATAAAAACTCTGCTCTGTGGCACTGAGTCACTCATAGTAGCAGAAGTTCACGTACAATATCACATATCACCATCAGTGACTCTCATGTGTTCCAAGCTTTGAAGGCACAGCACTGATGGAGAAGCTGTGTTTGAAATGGTGCTCAAATGCTGGGGTTACACTCACAGGTTCAGTGCCATTTCTAAATGATCAGAGGATAAGTCTGATGCTGTTACACAGATTATCTCCAGGACCTTTCTCCTTTGTAAGAACTCTACCACCAACTACAATTAGTTGTGCCCAGTAAGTCACTTTTCTAAGAAAAAAAAGCACAAAACAATCAAAAAAACTAGTGTCCCTCTTCTGTAAGGACAGGCTGAAAGAGCTGACGTTGTTCAGGTCAGAGAAGAAAAAGTTCTGGAGAGGCATTCCAGCACCCAAAGGGTACAAGGAACTGGAGAGGGACTTTTCACAAGGGCTGGAATGACAGAACAAGGGCAGATGGATTCAAACTGATGTAGGGCAGATTTAGACTAGATAACAGGAAGAAATTATTTACTGTGAAGGTGGTGAAGCACTGGAACAGGTTACCCAGATAAAATGTGGATGTCCCATCCCTGGCAGTGCTCAAGGCCAGGTTGGATGGGGCTTTGAGCAACCTGGTCTAGTGAAAGTTCTCCCTGCCCACAGCCGGGCAGCTAGAAAAAGATGGTCTCTAATGTCTGTTCTAGCCCCAACCATTCTGTGATTTAAGTCCAGGCAGGAAATGAATTTACAGCCCACAAAAACTATCCTACTATTTTTAATATCTGCTGAATTCCTACAGCAGATCCACACCTCAAGTTGTTAGGTTATACCTGTCATCCCCCTGCAGCAGTTACAAAAAGAGATCTTGCAAGATGTTTGGTGAAGCAGACAGCAAACTGGGAACCTTTAGAGGGTAAATCACTGTAAATGATTTGATTTGAGCTTGGGATAGAGCTGGTGATTTAACAGAGCACAGGTATAGCTATTTAAACCCTTTAGTGGCACCTCAGAGCTTTTCTGCTTACCTGGTGATGTTTCTATACTACATAAAGGAAATATTTAAAACCAAAGGAAAGAGTCTTTCCACCATGTAAAAAAAGATTCAGTCTCTTTGTCAGGGGTAGATGTCACAGTGCAGGGAGTGGCCAGCCCACATTTGTGCTTTTGCACACATGGATGAACACCATTTCATTTTCTTGAGCAGCAGTTTACTCAGGATAAACTGCTGTTGATATATCATGTAGAAATCCATAACAACAACCATGTTCAGAAATTATTACAACAGGCTTTGTTGCCAGGATGCCTTAAGGATGGCGTTGACCTTGTGACAGGAATTACAAAGACTGTAATTATCAATGGCATGGCCATTAAAGCTTAAAAAAATTAGTGGGTTTCCTTGTATGCTGGGTATATGCCTTAAGTAGAAAGAGACTTATTTTGGAATGAAGCCATCCACACTGGGACTTGCATCTGCACAAGTTATACAACTGTAATTCCACTCAAATATCCCACAAAGATGAGCCCTTTGTAAACCTTTCCCCTCAAGGAATCTTGTTCCAGTCACCTTTACCTGCACCTTCCAGTCTTGTCACAGCAGTAGCTCTGCTCCTGGGGAGTGTGAGACACACACAAGCTGTCCATCAGAGCAGTGACACACACAGGCACTGCTGGCTTGGCTCACACCTGAGCAGAGTGCAGGGGGAATCACTGAGCAACTGAAACCACATTGGAGAGATCACTGTATCATTTCTGTGCCCTGGGTGGGTCACTCACTCTCATCACTGAGTGCCCTTCTGATAGTAATTGATTCACACAGCAAAGCAGGGAGGGATGTTCATATTTAGGCTTTATTCCACTTACCTATTCCAACATGTTTTTGCCTGGCACTCAAAGCTACAAAGCACCCACAGAGAAAAACAACAGCCATGCCAACCTGTTGATATTCTAAACAGCCAGATACATCTCCTGATAAAGTAATAATTGCAAGTGTGCTGTCAGAGTTTAATCCCCGGAGCTCCTCTTTTCTGTAGCTAGCAATGGTAAGAGGAATGGAGGAAGTGCTCCAGAAGACAGCCCACATTCCCATAAACATTTTCCAAACCCAGGTTTCACTGAAGTGTTGCATGTACCTTGACAGAGACCAAGGACAAGCAGTAGCATATATGGAATGGAAAAAGCAGACAAGGCTTCAAAACATCTGCACAATTTCATCCTTAAGAGGCACATTTATTCACACAATTCACTGCTACAGCTGAAGCACTGCTCTAAAAAAATTTGGCCCTCGTTGTTTTTTGATGGACTGCCTTTTCAATTATTTTTCTTGCCTTTAGCATCCATCTTAATACTCTAACAGCTGCTTAAATGGTCAAAAAAATGTGATCTTCTGTAGAGTTGCTTGGAAAGTGCTTGATTTTTCCTGGGCAAAACTTCAATGGAAATACATAATAGTTTTCATCTCAATTTTTCAAAGGAAAAATTTCAATTTTTTGGCTGAAACTCAAATACCAAAATATTTCAACCAAAACCCAAAATATTTCCATTAGGAAATGCTACTGCATGGTGTCCTGGGAGATGGAATTCCAGATCTCATGCTCTCATTTCCCTTTGTGCCCCATGATACAGCTGATTTCCCTTTTTCCAGATGAAAGCTGCTGCATCACTGAAGTTGTATTTCCTAATTCCTGGTGGGACACACACTAGAGAAACGAATGGGGATCTGAGGCTGAAGAATACCAGCAAATTCCCACACTACCCTTTCAGATTATACAGATGGAAACATTTTGGTTTTCAAGAAAGGTTTCAAGAAAAAGGTTTCCCTGGAAAGCAAGCCCTTTTTCAAGGTAAGCTTAATTGAAAACCTGTGATTTCTGTCAACAGGCAGTTTCAGGACAGCTATTTTGTTTCAGCTGGTTGAACAGATCCTGCTGTTGAGCATTATTCCAGATTCCCATACAGCAGTTAGCTACAGCAGCCAGACTTCCAAAGCTTTCTAGAAGACCTGAGCATTCCATTTCTGTGGGGTTTGGAAATGAACACCCCAATCCTGCAGGCTTTGACAACAATCTGGGCTGGTAAGAGGCATCTCACAAGGCACTGAGTGAGATGAGCCTTTGAGAATTAGTGACTAAATGGCTTTTTGAGTTAAGGAAACACCAGGTGGCTTTACTTTGTGGCACACAAAGTTGCCAGCAGAACTCAGAGCATCCCAGGGCTGCTTTTGCATGTAAAGGATGAATTTACATCTTTGATGAGACTCTTGCTTCTTCACACCACTGCCTGGCAAGTTCCAATAGGTGTGATCCTCTGAAAAGGAAACATTTATGGAGAAGAAGCATTTATGGAGCAGCAGGAAAACCAAACAGCATAACCCTGGGCATCCAAGGGCTGCAAAGCTCTCTGAGGGAAATGCCCTCTGTGAGTCCCAAATTTTAGTGCAACAAAACCATTCCTTGGACTCTAAGAGAAGCCCAACTTTGCTCCTTTGCTAGGGACAGAGAGGGGAGAGGGCTGACAGACACCTTATTGAACTCACAACTGGGATGGGTTTGAGCATCTCTCCTTGAAGTCCTGTCTACCACTGAAACCTTTTGTCCATGGGCTCAGCTGCTTTTCCTTCAAGCTGCCACATCACAGGGCTTTCTCTGCTTTGCCTTTCCAACCAAAGGCCATGTTATGATTCTGGGCCTTACCAGGCGATGCAGAACAAAATTTCTTCCCAAATCTGCTAATCAAATCAGCTTGACCAGCCAGTCCTTTGCAAAAAGAGGATTTTAAGTACCACATCCAAGCACTGGCCTACCTCCAGTGTCATGTCTCCAGCTGGGAAAAATCTGGTGCTTCAGAGGAAAGCAAACAATAAATCCTTCCCAAGTCCTGCAGGCTGAAACCCTGAAACATGAGATTTGGTTACAGCTTTCCATTTGAAAAGGGTGAGGAAAGCACTGAAACCAGTACAGACCTTCCTGTTCCCCCCAAGAAGGGAATGGATACCATCACATCCCAAATAGTTTTTCTCTGTAGCCAGGTTACAGCACCAGTATCCTTCACACAGACATGTTGAATTTGCTTTTGTTGCATGGTATTTAGGGCTATTTTGGGTGCTGGGCAAGGGAGATGGGTGGGATCCTATCTGTTGGCTCCTCCAGAAGGACACATCTGTACTGCTATTTCAGAGCAGTCTCTGTCACATCTCTCTGAGACCTCGGCTTTTAAGGAGCTTGGAGATTTTCTGTCTGTGAGAAACTTTAATAAAGTCCTCATTCTCACTCTGAGGACCTTAAGTGCTGATAAAACAATTTTTAAATTTTTTTTTTCTTTTTTTAATTTACTCCAAGGCTGAGTTACATCACTCTTATGAAATTTCACCTTCACGTCAGGCTGAAGCTGTCTGACTTTGAGCACCCATTAGATCAAATTCTAAATATCAACAAATCTGGATCTCTTGCAAGTCTAGGTGCACACAGACAGACAAAAGCACTGCTGGTATAAATCCTTATATACATCCAGAGCTCACACTTGTCACAGAACTGAAGTGAGACCAGAGGTTGGAAGCTTCATAAAATGTGTATGTTCACTATAGTGGCAACTAATTAGCTGACATAGCAGACACTTTCCACTAGAACAAGTAAAGAAATATCTCAGCATTATTTTCACAGATCACAATCTTCCCACTTCCAGCATTTGGTTCCTACTAACCTTAGATTATTTATTGAAAAGGAATACCTGAATTTCCAACCAGATTGATTAAGGGTTGAGCAGGGCTGACCCAAAGAGGGTAAGGACAAGGAAAGGAACCAAGTCCAGACAACACTGCAACACTGCCCACAGCCAGAATATGCACCAGCCAGTGATAACTTCACTGACTGTTCCAATTACCATATACTTTGGAATGGCTTCTCTATTTCTGCCTGTTGCCCATATTACTCCTCTACTTCTGATATTTCTTCCTCTAATAGAGCAATAAACATTTTTGTAACTCACAACCAAAGTAGTTCCTTATGTACCAGTTTAGATACTGTGGCAAACACCCAGGAGGAGCATGTACGCATCCAAATGATATTAATGAAAAATTTAAAAATTAAATTCATGTGCTGATATAATTTGTGGTAGGATTCTGCAGTTTATTGGTGGCTTTAGCCTCGGTTATCTTTTGCATCTGCAGTTGCCCAGCTGTACTTCCTTGATCACCTCTCCCAGGGGACTTCTTGAAGTACAGTCGGGTCTAATATGCCCTTAAAAGCAAGAAAATATCCTATTAACCACTCCAGCTAGGCTTCTGGAGAACCAGTCAGGACAGCCTCGAGCCAGGAATACAAGATTTTGCATGGATTTCCCTTACAGAGAGCAGATTTCCAAAGCTCTGCAGAGCTTGGGCACTAAACTTCTTGACCCCTGCTCCTACCAGGGTAAAGAATCTTAACCCAAGTTGCACACAATGAAGGTTCTTGATGGCCATTCAAGGAGTAATGCAAACCTTTGGTAACAAAGACCACGTGTGTGCCAACAGGACCATGCACATGCAGAAACTCTGTGTGCATGCTCAAATACCTTGCTGAATCAGGGCCACAGTAAATGCATTCTTTTCATAGAAACATTTTTCCATGGACCTGATCCAAAGCCCACTGAGGTCAGCAAGAGTCTTTCACTTCAATAGGATTTGGATCAGACCCTGTGAGCATTTCCAACTAAAACCAGCACTGGAATTTGTGCATGCCCTTGCATTGAAACAATTTGAGTCTAGTTCATTGTAAACCCTAAACTCAAATACTCTTCACCTCTGGGAAAGCTGGGAACACAAGCTGGATCTTTATTTTGCTTTCAAAGGCCAATTCAAAAAAATTCCAACTCCAATGAGCATAAGCCTTCAGAACATTCATACCTGAATGAGTGGCTTAATTTACAAAGAGCTCAAATATCTCTGAGGAGGAAAGTTTCATCAGATCTTTCATACAGTCCTGCAGGTTAAGTATAAAAATAATAATTAAAGATTAGCTGAAAAGGCATCTGCTGAGGAATGCAGTTTAGAGTCTTCCTACAAAGATAAGGAATCTATTTCCTAATAGCTATATAAATCCATAAAGACTTATCTACGATTTCACTGATAGATCATCACTGGAAAAAAGAGAGAAATCATAAAAGCATTCCACCTGTATTGCTGGCAGATGGCTTATAAATGTCACACAGACTTAGCCCTACTACTGGCTCATACAAGAGGTATTAAATAAACTGCTGAACATCTGCTGGTAAATACACAGCAAACAAGAATGCAACTCAGAGCCAAACATCTGGCGAGTGTGGGCCACATCTCTGCTCATAAACTAAGCAATGTTTTCTGCTAATCATTAACAGAGTTATTGATTTTAGAAGTGTATCACACAGCTATAATTTTGTCAGAGAGTAGACCACATAAGTTGTTCTTTTTCTGGTTGTTTCATTTTGTCTTATTCCAAAAGTCCGTAAATTGACGAGCGGGACAAAAATTATAATTGACATCATCTGTGGGAAATATTTCATAAAACAACAGGCCCAGATGTAGGATTAAAGCCATGTGGTAGTAAAATACCACACTGAAAAAAGTCCAGGTTCCATGATTTCTTATGAAAACAGATGTGCTATTACTCTACTCTACTTGTTTTTCAATGCTTTTTACTCCAAATAATTCTTTTTTTTCCCCCTCTTCTTTTTTTTTTTCCACAATTGCACTAGGGAGAGATCATAAATTGATTGCAGATGGCAACTTGTACTTCAAAATCCTAACTGTCACAATCTTTGAAATAAAAATAAATGAAACATTTTGTGAAATTATATTGAGCCGTGTTAAAAGTAATGAAGATTATACAAACATATGTCTTTTTGTCATTTATACAGCACCTTCAGGCATGACAACCAGATCTATTAGACAATACTTTTCTCCCTGGGAAGTAGTTATTTTCCAAGTGCAGGATGTACTGAAATATAGAAGGTAACCTATAGCCTGAGCACTCCCTTATCCAAGCCTCAAGATGGTTGGAACCTCCTGCAACACAGAGCCAGGAATGCACATCCTCAATTCCCTCACATACAAAGAGGCAACATGGAAACAAGAGAGGATTGTTCCATGCATCCTGCTTTGTACATCATTTCATATGAGTACATTCCTGACAAACACATTGTATAAGAGATCTGTGAAAGACAGAGGCTTGTATGGTTTGAATCCTAATTTGTCAGTGCTGTGCAGAATGGCAAACAACTGTATTTCTTCCTAAATGACTAACTAACATGTGGAGCCCATTATGATGCCACTAATTACAATTCATTAAGTTCTGAATTTATGCAGTTTCACAATGGAGTCAAAGATTCTCCATTATCCAGTTATCAGAGATTTTGCAAGACATAATAAAATAAAAGTCTAAGCAGACTCCCACCCCATCACTGTCATGTCTTCATGCAAAAGCCATTTTCAATAGAATTGATGGGGTTTGATGCTGATTGAAAAGGGACTGATTGAGGTGCCTAGTGCTAGGATTCCCAAAGAAAGAGGAGGAAAGACCCAGATACTCATTTGAGAAAGGAGATGTTCATGTCCCAGTATACTTTGGGGGAAGCTGTGAAGATAATGGGAACATGGCTGAGTTAAAGGGGAGCCCCTTTCTTTACTCACATAAAGGAAGATTAAAGCAACAGCAGCAGGTAAAGAGCTAGAATGAAAGATTTTTGGAGACCACAAAAACCATTAATAAACACCCCTAAACGAGAGCAGCAGTGAAGCCAATGCCCCAGAAAGAGACTGGGGGAGCAGCCTGAGGAATAGCATTATTTCTTGTATTAAATCTTTATATCCAAGGGAGTTAACAAGAATGCCTCCATTATTTTGTCTCCCAGGCAAAGCATGCAGAGATGGGCAATCTTTGCCATCTGGCTCTGGAAACTCCAAATCCTTGCTGTGAAACCTTTGCTCACAATGCAGCTCTTGGGGCATCCCTTCTTCAGCAGCAGCAAAATTTGGGCAACCCTTCACACATCAATCCAGAATTCCTTCTGCCAGAAATGGCAGGAGTAGCAAGACTTGGTTCAAAATATGGAATGTACACTTGTATCTAATATGATACACGAGAGTTTCTAGAGACTGAAGTGGTGGTAGAGGGAGAAGGGGTGGGATTGAACTGTTGCTCAGTTGGCTGGAATAAAGGCTTTTGAACAACAAGGGGAAGGCTTGGAGGAAGTTCAAATCAGGGTCATTTGCTTTTTGTAACAGATGAATCTGGAATCCCATGAAGCCTGGTACTCTGAAGCATGGAAGTTCACAGCTCCAGTAAAGCCCCCATGGAGGGACAGCAGTTTAGCACTCAATCTTCCTCCCTAAAGAGACACAGTTTGAATCCTCAGTCAAGAAACTCCATTCCTCACACTGCCTAGTATTTTGGCCTGTAGGATCAAGCTGTGTGTACTGGATTTCAGGCAAAAGAACAAAACTAGAAGCTCATGGAGAAAGATTGCAAGGGCTCTGTAGGTCAGGTAAGCACAAGGTCTGCAGCAAGAGCTTCATTTGCATATTTACCTAATCATTTGCATATTTACATAGGCATCTCTCCACGCTCTCTGGGACTCTATCCACCCTCTCCCTCACCTCCCAGCTTACTGGAGAATGACACTGTGGATTGCAAGGAGTATCACTGCACACATCAAATAAGAAAATAATTACTTTGAATGCTCCTGAACACTTTGTTTTAACCCATCATGACCTGTATGTTCTGCCTTATGCCACCTCTGCTCCCACTCCTCGCCTAGGAGACTTTGCTCCTTAGCTCACTGTAAAAATGACCTTGACCAGAATATTTACTGATTGTATGAAGCTTTGGGGTCAGCAATGAATACTGAATACATTATTACTACTTTTCCTCTCTATAGTTTGTGGTTCAAAACAGACAACCCATTCTTTCTCAATTTGCAATTATTTCAAACTGAGGTTGCCACCTACCATCAACATTCAGAAGACATCTCCTCATTTGAAACCTATTTTCTAATTAATTAAGGTGTGTTTCACTAGGAAAACACACATTTAATGCAATGCAGTGCCCAGATTAAACAAAATAAAGGAGGCATCTTTCTGTATGCTTTTAAATCCAAGTTCTCCTTAAGGCTGAGACCTGCCATGCTTAATTTCCAGCAGTTTCCAAGTCTGTAGAACCACTGAAATAGTATTTCTCTTACCTAATTATCATAAATCTCCCCTCTCCAGTAAGACATAAATAAGTCTCATAAAATCTTCACCAGGGATATGATCTTTTGAAAATCAGAATGTGACAGAGTTTGTTTGGCAGGATTTTGGGGTTGTTTTTTTTTTTCAATGTGGTTTGGGTATTGTACTTTCACTTTATTCTTACTTGGTCAGTGATATCACCTTGGTACCACCTGAAAACCTGCATATCCTGGCCATTTGGCTGCATCTACCACAGCAGCCCAAGAAAATAAATCAGAGTAGATCAGAGACTATGAAACCAGACATGATTCAGGAGGTGAGGAAAAGAATAGAAATAAAATTATCCATATGAACACAAAGCAGAACAGAGGAAAAGCCTAAATTAAGATCTTGATCAGCTGAGTCCTGACCCCGTTTTCTATGAGGCAACTCCAAGAACTATCTCATGTTTTCCCATAATGGCTCAGGAGGCTGAAAATAATGCCCACAGGAAGGTCTCATAGTGCTGCACACTGAGCCAGACACAAACCAGAGGAATGTCACATTTATTGATTTAGCTAGAATATTCAGAGATTTGAAGGCTGTATTGACCTTTTTTATAGCAGCACTTTTATCCTTTCAAAACCTGCTGCTGTTCCTGAAAGAGCCAGCAGCTTTTCTCATCCTCCCAGTCTAACTCTCACAAACTGGAAAAAGAAAGGATGTGTTTTAGAGAGACTGAAAAGGTCAGAGAAACAGAGAAAAATGGATGAAAGTGGATATTTGTTCCTAAATCAAGATGAGACTGTCACTTGAAAAAGGCTGCATTTTTCAAGTTTCTGTTAATTTTCAAGTGTTTCCCTGTAGCATATAAAAACCTTAAAATACATCAAATTTTCAAAGAAGACTTTTTCTGAGCTCACATTGGATTGGCAAACATGGTCAATAGGCTGCTCCTGAACCCACAGCCCAAGGCCTTGCCTCAGCTGCTATCTCAGTCTACAGCTTGCAGCAAGAAGGGAGTGAGAAGAGGGAACTCACCCAGTACTGCAATCAAGATTCTGTTTCATCATCACTAAGCCTGCTGGTATTCCTGCCAGAAGCCAAAACCACCCCACTGAGCTGCCTGAAAAAGGGGTGGTCGATGCTGGAAGGGGATTTCAAACACTTGAGATGGATGAAAGGAAGCCCATGGCCATTAGCACTGTTGGAGACACAATTGTTATTATTAACACCATCTGCAACATGGACATTCAGTCTTTGATGAAGGAAGGATGATGCTGGAGACCACCAGCAGCAGCCTGGAGTGGGTGGAGTGGGGAGGAAACATACCACAGTAGCAGCAGCCACAGAATTTGGGATCAATAGTGAGGAGGATGGATCTGAGCAGGATGTTGTTCACTGAGCAGCCATACGTGCTCGTGGGCATTGGAAGCTCTGCACACACTTTACTAGGAACAAGGGGAAACAAGAGTTCTTTGAGATCTATTTCTGCTCTGAATTAAGTCCAGCCATTGTAACAAATCATGCAGAGATTTGTGTCTATCAGCAGCTGGTCAGAAGTCTCAACAGCAATCAGCAAGAGAAAGTGACATTAGCAGAGTCTGCAGTGAGACAAGGCTCTAGCACCAAAAACTCCATTTGATGCTACTTAAACATCCTGAACATCCCGGTACCAACTGAGGAAGGCAGAAAACCAAAACAAGACACAACATGGCATGTACAATTCACACCAAGGTCAGGCTGCACACAAAGGAGCACACAAACATCATGGCTCATGTTTCAGGCCTCAGGAGCTCTCCTTTGCCATGCAGCAGCCCCTGAACCACAAACAGAAACACACATTTGCCCAAACTGCAGCAGCCAGTGGTGGCAGGAGAGGCAGCACAATCATCAAAACCAGCAGTGCTGCCAAACACTCCCATCTCCTCCCCTTTCCAATTCTAGCATTAACTGCATTGCCTCTGGAAAAGGGCTAATTATGGCTGATCTCACCTTTTCCATCCTGACACTGGCCTCAGCAACACCCACAAGATGATGGTACTGAGATATCAACCACAGCTCCCCACAAGTTGCATTTCAAGCCACAGCAAAAATCAGCCCTTAAAGCCTGTGGGAAAGCACATGACCTGACTGAGAGGGCAGCAGATAACACTCAGTTAGTGTACTGGTGGATGTTTTGCTGCCAGATTCCAGTCTGGAGAGGCCTTCTCACTCTACAGTAAAAGAGCAGGATCTAGGAAAAGTTACTGCAAGACCAAAGTGAACTGGATGCTTGTCCTGGGGACAATGCAATAGATGTTAAAAGACTTTATCAGTGTCTTTTCTTCAGAATCAGCTGCTGATGGAAGGAAAAAGACCTGTTTGGAATAGGCTGGAGGACATCAGTCAGTAGCAGAGAACTTATTTATATTTAACATCACTGTATCAGTCACTGTCATGAGATCTTTCTGCACCTTTATAAGCTGACAGCTTCACTTGTAGGGCTTGGTATCAGAGGTGATTTATTTCACCTTGCCATTAATTTTTTTAGATCATGGATGAATGGCTGGACTGCACAGCACTTGGAAAAAGACCTTCATTGGGCCATCGTAACCTCCCCAAAAGATAAACAAGACCCCTATATAAAAAAGGTCTTGTTCTAGCTGGCCAGTCCTACTGGGTCTTCCATGTCAAAATCTAGGGCTAGAAATGACCATGTAGCAAAGAAAAACCAGGAACTATAATTTCTTGCATATGAGAAAAAAAAATGCATAATGTCTCAGCTTTGACATAGAACAAAACTTGTCATTGGCAGTGGACCCATGTCATTTGTCAAAGGAGTAATTTGTGTTCTTGTGTAACAACAGATGCTAATGGGAAGCACACTCATTGCTCCATCCCTGCTGGCCACCAGCAGTGCATTTGCATAGAACCTCCAGCATATTAGTCCTGCCCAGAGCCAAATCACCTGGGCTGAGCCCTCATTGTGCCCTCACCCCACTAAATGTCCTTCCTTACATATGGACCCAGGGTCAACACTTGCCACTTTATTGTCTGGCAAATTAAATCCAGTTAAGTGACAGGGTCCTTGAGGCTGTTTCTAAGCTCATTTCTTTCATTAGCTTTCATGAAATACAAAAGCCCGTGAAGCCACGCACTGGATGTCCTGCCAAGAGTCCCTTGGTTTTGAGAGCCTCAGGCCCCTCTCAGAGGAAAATTCCCATCAGTCTCATTGCCCACTGAATCTAACAAAACACTTAATGATTTAAATATCACCAGCAAAGCTGAATCAAATCTAGTTCACATTTTCCTGATCCAGAAAGAAGCAGGGAGCCATGCAAAGTGTATAGTTTCTTGGCAGTAACTTGAAGAAATAATTTTTCACCCATTTCACCTGATGCACAGCCAGTCTTGAGCAAGGGTGCAGCAACTCAGTTGTCTAAATTCTCAGGAAAGCAGCCAGGGGTTTTCTCAAGTTCACTTCTCCCCATCACTGACTGTTCAGCAGCACTGAGCCTATCAGTGGTAGCTACATGGGATCTGCTGACCTCCTGTACATTCCTGTTCAAGCAGCAGCTTTTATTTCACCACTAACAGGAGGAGATCAGGCAACAGAAATGCTC
Organism: Anthoscopus minutus; assembly: GCA_013399455.1. Classification (NCBI taxonomy): domain Eukaryota; kingdom Metazoa; phylum Chordata; class Aves; order Passeriformes; family Paridae; genus Anthoscopus; species Anthoscopus minutus. The sequence continues at coordinate 33,581 of VWYI01028029.1, forward strand.
ACTCAGTGGTAGTATCCCTTATCCTCTCTAAAGTTTATCAGTTCTACTAATTTCCATTTCCTAGCAGAAACAGCACAATTTAACATTTCACAGGGTCAAAGCTTGTCAGCCTAACTCCATCTCAAAAACATTTTAAGTGAGCTTCAGCCAGGTACTGAGGATTACATACTGTTCCACATGGACATTCAAGCATTCCATGGAATGGGTAAGGTTGGAAGGGACCACAGTGGGTCATTGAACCTCCATGTACTGCAGGATCAACAAAACCATTGGCACAACAAATAGGTCAATATTAGAAGACAGTAGCAAGAAGCAAAAAGATATTTAATTCTGGCTTTGGAGAGATTCTCCTTATAGACAACTACAGGAGATGAAAGCTTCATGACAAAAAACTGCTGAGAGTAGGATAGTGATATTTTTTTTCATAGAAGCACATCAGCCATGCCAAAGCAAATAATCTTGGAAATACAGTGAGAGAATTTGTTGTTCTGTGAACATCATCTCAACAGTGAGACTTTGTGGCAATGATCCCAATACCCTTGCAGATCACTTTATTTTTGCTGTGTAAGGTAGCACTAAAGAGTTTGCTTGTGCAAGGTGCTTCATTTTAGTCCTTCTATGCCATTTAAAACCAGGTCTAGCAGGACACAGCAGATCAGAGAAGTATTATATGCAGAAATAATTATTTTCTATCTTTTCCCAGTTTCAAAACTTGCAGTTAGGCTCTCCATTCAGCAGACTAATAACAGCAACTTAGAAGTATATTTCTGGATAACCAGCTGAGAACATTCCTTACCAGAGCTTTGATTAGCATTTTACATCCCTTTTTCTTCAGTACATGTCTGTTTTCCAATGATAAAATCTTTATATATTTCTAATTTGCTGGCAAGCATTAGAATTCTTTTTCTTTGGCCTTCTCACCTATGTTAAGATCTACAAGACAAAATATCATAACTGCTCACATTAAGTGTAGATCTAGACCACCTATAAAGCCAAGAAAAAGCACAAAAAGCTGAAGAATTGTCCAGTGCTGGCCCACTGTAACTCTGTATCAGGATCCTGTCAGTGTAACATTCTCACTCCTGGAACGCAGCTGCCTTCAGTGCCTGCAAAAAGTATCAGTCTTATGTATTATTTGCAGTTTCTATGGACCATTGAAAGTTTGAGCAGGCAGCTGGAGAAGCCTCTGGAGATGTTTCCTCTCTAGAATTCTTTCATTTTCTAAAATGGTCAGTTTGCTTACTTATTATCCATCTGAAAAGTCACAATAATTTAATCAGTGCTGGATAATTTCAAAACCAAAAGTACTTACACTTGCATGATACTATACACAAACCCACATTTCCAAATCTGTCTATAGCTTTGGTTCAAAGTATTTAAAAACTACAGGATATAAATCAACGTCATACATAAAGTTCAGCAAGAGATTTATTGCATAATTATCACAACAACAATTAGTACAAAGTTTGTGCTGTGGGAACTAGAAGAGGCACCGTCAGCTTTTTACCTGCTGCCCACTCTCTCAACTCAGCCAAAGGAGAGAATGGACTTGGAATAACATCCAGGATGATATGGGGGGCTATAAATGGATTCTTTTCCCCAGAGGATTTTACATGGAAGCAATATTTTAACATTCTTAGAGCTGCTTGCCCCAAATTCTAAAGCTGCAAGGTCCATCTGCCCTCCAGTGTTCAAGTACTGTTTTGCTAAAACAGCAGCACCATCCCCAGACTGACAGATGCTGCTTGACTGAGAGGATGATTCCTTAAAGGATGCATTCAGCTAGAGGATCATGTCTTTACATACTGGGGTCCAAAATGCGGAGCTCTCTCTCCCCTCTGAGGAGTCTAGAGCCCTTTCCAAGCATTCCCTTTTTGTGATTAATTGTTCTGCAATGATTTTTTTTATTCCATTTGGGACAGGAAGGGTTTGTGGTTTTCCTTTTCTGTTTAAAAGCAAAAATCTACTGTTGATTACTTATTTTTGTTACATGCTTGCCAGAGCTAACTCTCCACAGTTTCTTGTCTTGACTTTAAACAACTTTGCACACACCTTAGTAATAGCCAGTATGTCAAATACATCACAACACTTTTTAACTATCAGTTCCCTACTTTGAATTTCTTTTACCTATTTTAAAAGCATTTGGAAGAGAGCAGCATTGAAGCACAGATGGCATCATTAGAAGTAAACATTGGCCAGGATACAGTACAAATACTGTACTGTGGCATCTGCTCTAAATTTAGAGTACACCACAGTCAAGTCAATAGCATGGGTTGATATTGGTTTACCTTTTAATGAGATCCACACTATTAGTAAAAAAGTGGCAGAACAACATGTGAGACCCTTAGTTTGTGAGTAAGGTATCATTTCTTGAATGCTAACTATCTGGCCCAGGCTCAAAATTAACTTTTAGGCACAGTCTGGATTCAGAGTTCTCCAGATCCCAGCCCTGCCAAACCAAAAGGGAGGCAGGACTAGTCAATTTATTAAGCTGGTGACAGCTCCTCTGCACTAGCAGTGGCTCTGAGTAGCCCTTAGCTTCTCCCCAGAGGAACAATGAGCCAGCATTTAATGTCTACATCCTCCTCTGTCCCAAGGTTTGGTAACTGTGGAAGCAGCAAAAGGCAGCACAGTGCCTTAAAACAATCCTACATATAGGCTAATGATAAGAATTTTAAGCACAGGAATGATTTAGCAATGCTACTACTGGGGAATTGGGGAGAAATAAATCACTAGATCTTATGTTTCTAATGTATTCCTGAAATACAACCCATCCTCAAGTCCTGCCTCGGTGAATACCTCAGGGTGCATTGCAGATCTCAGCAGTTTTTGAAAGAAACCTTTTTGCCTTCTTTGCTGGTAAGGGTACAATTTTCAGAGCCCCGTGGAGAAGCAGACATTCCAATTCCCAAGATGTTCCCAGCAGGAACTGTCTACCCCATTGCTTTATGCAGATTTGGACCTTTCTCCCCAGGTGCTACACGGGCACACTGCAAGGGCCAACAGGCCTGTGGTACCTGCTTAGCTCCTTGCCAAGAAAGCCAAAAGAAAAGTACAGGAGATGTCTGGGGTCCCTACACTGATGATGCCTTTCCCTGCTGATGGGATGGCCTCCAGAAACACAGGTCTTCTGCTTCCATGCACTAGGACTCATCTTCTCAATGCAAACACTCCATGATTTACGAGAGCAGAGGCAGAAAGCAAACCTTTTGTGTTTGTGTACACAACTAACCATCAGTTTGACTTCTGGCCATGTACAAAGTTTTGCTGCTTTACTGCCCTCGATCAACACAAAATAAAATGTCTACAGAGAAAGTGCTATTCATAGCAAAACAGGAGTTGCCACCTAAGACTTTCTGTTGGATTAAACAGCCAGTCCATTATTTTCTTCTTCATAGCTATTCCTTGTGCATTTCAACTGCTCTGTTAGACGGCTCTTCAGGGATTAAAGGAGTAATGTTTCATTTTTCAGTGATCCTTAACAAAATACAGCAAAAGTATCTACAATATAACAGAAGGGGTGCTGTCATTGTTCCAAGCATATTATATTTTAGACTAGCTGAATAACCTTTTGGGAGCCAGAATGCTGATTCACACATAAAATGTTACATTCCCTTATCCATTAAGCCACATTTATGCAGAAATGCATTCCCTGTTTGGACTGGGGTTTGCTCATCTGTAAAGAAAGGGACTTTATTCTCAACTGGGGGGGTAAGATGAGCTAAGAATGTCATAATATTTTTCTTCCCATTAGAGCTGGCCAGGCCATTGAGTACCTCAGTTACATGACCCACAGCATTAGGTAAAGCTATACTGAGTCTCACCCACTCCCTCCCATTGTGTGGCACTAATAGCATGCTAGAACTCAAAATGGAACTATTTTCCTTCTTTTCCTCCCATGGTGCTTCACAGTCTCATCTGGTTCCAGCAGCAAGCATTTCTTAGTAAAATGCTGCTGCAGCAGGAGAGAGAAGTGGGGCAGGGAATGAAAATTACCCAGTAGCTCAGATCACCATCTCCCCTCCTTGATCTTGTTGACCAGGGGGTCACATCACCTTCACTTTCACCTGCTCACAGCCAGGCTACAGTCCCAGCTTGTGTTACTCATCTGTCAGAGCACTGCTGCAAAGACATTGCTACATCAGCTGTATTTTGGCCACATGCTCAGACTGAACCAAGTCCCAAAATCTATTTAAAAAGTTTCAGGTTCTTTCTTGCAATCACTTACTAGCCAGCACATTTTTGAGAATATGAACAGCCATTCAGTCATTAGGCTGCCGGTCTTTTGAAAATCTGTTCTGAGTCACTTAGAATCTAATTATCAGTGCTATTTAAATCATCGTCATTAAGGGAACCAAAGATGTTTTCTGTAAAGATTAATTTCTGCCTCCAGATTTGTTTCATCAAGAGAGCAGAGGATGTGAAGATCTCCACAAAAGCAGATCATGGAAAAAAGCAAGTCTCATACTGAGCTGCAGAACATCAGAAAACACTTAAAGATGTTAAGGCTCGAATAATTATGTAGCAAAAGCTTTTACATAATTTGTGTCACCACACTTAAATCTAAGAAAAACTTCAAGGGTCTCAAATATTTAAGATGCATTTGCCAAAGTGTTGGAACCAGTATAAAACTTGCAGGGAAGAGAGTAAGTGGTCCAGTCAGCAAGCCAAGGCAAACTCCACCAGGGGAAAAAAGCTGAAGTCACACATTCAGGCTTTATTTATGCATGCTAAAAAATTAACAGAGCAGGACACTATTTGCCTGTCCTGCCAGCAGTCTTCCCATGCATTTCAAAACTAATGTGATTTTCTGGTCAGAACAACAAATGAGAAACTGTAGCATTAGTCTCACACTATGGTGTAGGTATTTGCATTTCACAAAAACAGGAGAAATCCCCACTAATGCAGCCTTTGCTGCAGCTCATATCCCAGGGGGCTCCTGCAGATGTTGATGCTGCTGTAATGAAACTCAAGATGGGAGCTTTGCTGTTGGTTTCGGCACCACCAGCTCAAGTCAACTGAACTTCTGCAGGGTTTGAGGCTGTGCATGTCCTGAACTGCCTGGGGAGATGAAAGCAGCCAGGACCAGCACTGCCACCTCTAATTATCCTGAGTAGTACCATTCCATAGGAATCATCCACCCTTTGGCAGCAGGGCCTACGGATTACTTCTGGCTCAAGCCAACCCTTTTTAGTGGCAAATGCTCGCTGTGCTCACTCTCTGCTCAGGAGAGAATTTCATTCTCCCTTCGGGCTTGGTAGCAAGACATCCACTCTCACAGACCTTACAGGAACCACTAAATCATTTTCCTTTTCTGGGACAGGCTTGACACCCTTCTCCTCACCAAATCCCCCTGCAAGTGCCCTTTTCCACTCTTTCAACATGAAGGATAAAGGGAACAGATTAGCACCTATAAAAGAATAGACTCTCAAACTGTAATGTGGGTTTCATTCTGGAGAAATTACTCTGGAATTCCATGGTTCTTGTTGTGTATGTGTCATCACATCAAAAATGCTCTCAAGGTAAAGAGTAAAATAAAAAAGACAGAAAGCTTCAGCAATTTGACTCCAGCTGGTGTTACACAGGCACATTTTACTACAAGGTCAGATTCAGCACTGACTGAAGCTGGAACAACAGCCTCTGGCTATTGCAGTTATTAAAGCTGAGGGACAGATGCCCACCTTCATTCAGCAAGATGAGGTGCTCTGTTTTGTTTCCCAGAACTGAAGCAAACCTGTACCTGCTGAAATCCATGCAGTATCAGAACTTCAGAGCATGTGGTCAAAATGGAAAGCTTCATTCTCTTCCCATATTTCCAGGGTCTGGCATAAACCCCGAATCATTAGGGAGACAGCTCTTTCAGGAACAAGAGAACAGGTTGGTAAAAGAGCCCTTTTACTGCAAAAGATACTTGAACTGAACCTGGCCAGGCCACTGAACACTGCTCAGCTGCAACTTTTTCCATGGTAATACCAGAGCTCCTACTCAAAGGCAAAAACTCCTCTCTTTACTGCAGTTCTAATCAGCAGGAATGTGATCAGGTCCTTTCCCAGCATGAGCTGTCTCTCCCCACATCTGCTGCTTCTCTCAGCCCCCAGTGAAAGAGAGAAAAAAGGAAAAATAGTTTATGAAAGAAAACAAACCCAAAGCTGTGCAACTGCTGTTTTAGCCCCACTGGAGGGGCTTTTGTCTAGTTTTACAGGGCCTAACATGTGTTCGATCAAGATCAATTTCTGAGAAGATCTAGATGGAAAACAATCAGGTGTTATCAACAGTATCACTGGAGCAACATCAAAGCCTTGCCTTAGTGCATGAGCCTTGATGCACCACAGCTGCTCCAGACAGAGCCAAAAGAAAATCTCCAGGATCTGACAGAGGTAGTGAGACACCTTGTAAAGATGGAGAAAATTAGCCAAGCAGGTGCCTGATGTGGAATGTTTCTAGAAACTCCTTCCCCAGAACTGAGATATGTCAGAACAGTAAAAATAAGAAAAAAATTATTTTTTTAAATTAAGGATGCATTCTGTAAAAAATACTTTTCATCAAACTAAAATTGCCACAAATAAGGATCCTGGAGATGGTTTGTCCCACAGCTGTTTGTTAGGAAGTGTTCCACACAGACCCTGGCACTAAGCCCTGCTGGACACAGGATTATGCCCATGGCTGGAGCCGATTTAGAAGAAATACAGATCTGTTGTAATGACTCAGAGGAAATTTGTACAAATTGAAACTGCTCATGAACTAGGACTTTGTGCAGGGGGTCATAGGCCCTGTTAATTAGATACAACCACAATTAACACTGCCCTGACAGCTGTCAAGTTCTAAGACTGACAGCAGGGCTGTTCCTGTCCTTCTCCCATCTCTGAACAGTCCAGGTTGCCTCACAGTTCATGTCACTGCTCTACCTAGAAACAGAGAGGAATGGGCAGGACAGTGAGGCACCCAAAAGGTCTAAAGCCCCTCTAATGGCTTGTTGGCCAGATGCAGGAAAACATGCAGCATTTATTTCACATGCCTCTTCTTGGGCATGTGAAACTTTTGCATGGAAAAGGTTAAAAATGGGGTTTGACATTCTGCTGATAGTCCAGGAGATCCATCCTAAGTATGGAAGGAGACTTCCAATCAATGCTCAAGGCCCACTGATGGATAAGACATCCTTTGGAGCTGAGCAACACATCTCACTCTACCATGTGTCTCCCATCTGAGCAGCTTAGGCTACACAGCAGATTTAATCAGTTCCAGTTGGTACATTTCCTGTTTCCCCACAAGCTGCATTAACCCTTTCTTTTTACTATTCAGAGGATCTTAAAACACAGAGAGTTCTCACAAGCATACCACATCATTACCCCTTGTTCCTACCATTTTGAACATTCCAGTATTCCTCATGGCTCACACAGCACAGGTTTAACTCTGGCACTGTATAGAGTTGGGCAACTATAGGTGTCTGGTACAAGATGAAGTGGACTAGAAGAGAATCTTCCCTGAAAATCACTTAACTACTACACATTTCTTCTTAGAGATTGCCTTATTTTCTGGATTTATATTCAAGTATGTTCTTTGAATTAGATGTCTCTTTTTTTCTTTCTAAGATACATGCCTAGCAACAGAACTAGCCTTAGTAAGAAACTCTCCCCTTCACCCACACCTGCTTGATGTTTCTAGGGCCCAGTACTCCAACAGTGTTTGCAAGACAGGCCACCAGAGAAGTAGGCACTTCCTGTGATAATGAGCCACAAAACAAAGCAGGGCATAATCACCTCTCTCCTCCCAAGGCACAAGTTACAGCTGGCATCCCTGTGAAGCTTGTCCAGTCAAATCACACAGAGAATTCACAGGACAGGTGTCCAAACTGAGCAGTGCATCACCTTTCCCAAAGTCAATATATCTTATGAGCCCATCTGGCTTCAGGACTAATATTAATAAGCTATGCCACTCACTCTGACCTCCCTATGATCACTAATTCCTTCCTATTCTTATGATTCCACTCTTCCCAACATGTATTTGCCAGATTTCCCCCAAGCTGACAGGATATACAGAAGTGGTAATCAACTCCAGGTGAGGTGTCTCCTGCTTCCTAAAGCCTGCCTTGGCTGCACTGGTATTTGTCCCAGGGTTTAGCCACATACTGAGGCAGCACAAACCCCATGACGCATTCCGACATCTCCGGTGGCTCCGCAGCCATGCTGACATCCCAGAGCCTGCAGAGGACCACATTTTAAAATAAACACAACTTTGCTTACACTGTATCTTGATCTTTCACCAAGGGCTTGGCCTCTGCCCAGGAAGCAGACACACAGACTCAGCTGGGCAGAGAGATGGGCTTGTGGTTGAGGCCCTGGTCTGGGAGTTGACACAGCTGGGACTGGACCCTGCTCCCCTCCCATCTTCCTCTGTGACCTTGGACAAATTTCTGGTTCCTTTGGGCCTCAGCTTTCTCCTTTTCAAAATGTGATGCAGATCTCTTGGTGCACTTTTCCTGGAGGGACTGACCAGGAATTTAAGTCAAAATGGGACTTCTAAATTGCATTTTAACCACAGTTCCCAACTTTTAAGCTGGCACTCATGTAGATTCTCTGGCCTAGATGTTATAGTTGAGATGAATAACGCTGCTGCTAGAAGGGAATCTGCCTTGGAGGACAGGACCAGAGTTCCAGATTAAATTAATGAACTACATGGCAAAAAACAATATCCAAGAAAATTCAGTAAGTGCAATATCTTTGCACTGAAATGGGAATACTCATTTATGGCTAGAAGAAGAGGTAAGGAATGTGCAGAAATGCTGGCTGCATGAAGAGAACCAGGCTTCTGAATAAATAAAGTCACAACCATTGTCCTGGAACACATAACCAGGGGTAAAAGCTGTGAGGCAAATGAAGTGCCCACTTCATTCAGCTTTTGCAAGATCTCAGCTGAATAATTACACCCTGATTTGGACCATTTAGAGAAATTCCAGGGAAGAGTCATGGGAATGGTCTGAAATTCAGAAATCATGAGCTGCCAAAAAAGCCTGAGAAACTGGGGTTGCTTTAAGAGAAGAGAAATGGACTGCTGAAGAAAGGGGAAATAATTAATCCATGGTGGTCAGAACAAACAGAAATGTGATTAACTTACACATATTCAAGAAAACATTGGGAGTAAAGGAGTGGTGAAGCACAAGAATGTTTTTCTTGGACAGAACATCCACCACTAGCAGAATTAAGGACAGGTTAACTGAAAATCTGTAAGGAGTGACATAGTTGGGTTTGATCCTGCTCACACTCAGAGGATGCCCTAGAAGAACTGCATCCCTCTCTGCTGCATTCTTTTATTACTCTTTCATTTCTGAAGAGATTGGTCACCAATGGAGTCCACACTGGGATACATTCATCAAATGGATGTACCTGAAACTTCTCAGAGTTTTTAGTTTTCCTCAAGTTTGGTTCCAGACCCAGTTTTGAGGAAGAGTTTCACCACAGCATTTTCAAGATGGGTGTTTGATTGTTACATTAGACCTTTCAGCCACTTATTTTTAAATGTTCGAAAAAACAGATTTTGCCTTTCAAACACCCTTGGCCAGCAAAATGTGTATGTAATATAAGATGATTTGAGGCAACCATCATATCCACAGGTGTGCCCAGCACTTTTATTTTTAAGGTCACATTAAATGTTTTGCCTTTGTGACCTCGTGGTAAAAAGTAGTGCAGAAATTTGGTTTCATTCAGACCTGGCTGATGAATCTACAGAAGGAGACACTGTTTGGTGATTTTATAACATCTTTAACAGAGGCTTTTCAGAAAATCAAAATTCTGTTTGTTTTCAAGAAAATCTGGGTCCTTTAACACAGCAGTTGGACAATATCATTGTGCTACCAACATTGAAAGACTGCAACTCAAAAAAAACTAAAGATTGTATATAGTTGGATCCAAGGTGGCAAATCTAAAAAAAGAGCTTGACATTTTTTACAAGGATAGTCATTGATCTGAATATACAAAAGCTCTTGCTAGGTTTTAATACCTAGTAAGTCCCCAAGGTGTGAATTTTGAAAAATAAATACATAAATAACCATAGCCCCGCTACTAAATTAAAGAAAGAAGGATAGTTTTAAGCCAGGGAAGTCTTTTTCAAGCACCAAACCCAACAACTGCTCTCTTTCAGCAAGTGGGAGGAAATAGGAACAAATATCATTAATTGTGCACTGCTAAGTTGCCAGTCCAGTGCCATGGAATAAAACCTTTGAAGGCAAGTATGCTAAGGAAGCAGAGAAGAGATGGTTGTCTCTGCAAATACTTGAGGCAGGGGTATTTATAAAGAGACAAACCACACCCCCATGCCTGGGTTAACACAACTGCAGACAATCACTCTACAGCCTGGAGAAAAGTTGAGTTGGGGGTCTGCAAATCTGGTTATGGCTCATATGGAATTTATATTCTTGCTATCAATGAGCTGGTTACTACTCTACCCACTCTGACATTTAGACACTCTCACACATTTTAGGAAACTGTGGGAGAAATTGCTAGATAGTGCCAGAACAGCAAGTGATCTTTGAGCAAGTATTGAGAACACATCTGCCTGCACAAGGTGCTTGGAGCAACAGAGTAAACCCTGGGAAAAACCAGCAGGAAAGAGTGTGTGTGGAATGTTCCCTATTCCACCAGAAATCTTGCACACAGATACTGGGAAATGAACTCTAACAATCAACAAGCACATTCTCATTGCTGAACAACTACTGCTCTCTCATTGTAGCACTCCCAGCTTCCTCCTCTGCTCTAGCCTCATCCACAATTTTTAGACTCCCCAAAAAGGAGGAGAAACCCTCCCTTCAGACCTCCTGCAAGGCCCAGCAGCAGCAGGGAAAGCATTTCCTGTGCTGCTGCTGTTAAACCCAGATTGCAGCAGGGTCACCTCACTGCACAAACTCCACCTCAGCATTATAACCAGTTTCCACATCGGTTCAGTGAGACACCTCTCTGCTTCTACTGAAATAGGAGAACCAAGAAGACACTTTGACTACATTAGTAATGCCACTGAGAAGATACCACAAGGAAGCCAGAACAAAAATGAATCACACACTGATGCATCTCAACAGTTGCAGCTGTATTGAGAGAAGTCATATTTGTAAAGCACCAATAAGATGAATTCTAGAGGAATAGCACTTTAAATTCCAGTAGAGGATAAAGTGCATATCTGGGAAGCAAGCAGATCAGAAACACAATGAAAGCAGCATAATTCCCAAAGCAAACTAAGGAAAAAGGAGCAAGCACCTCTTTCTCAGGGCGTCATAAATAACCAACTCTCTGCTCTGCTGCCTTATTTCCCCATTTGAAAGAAACAAACATTTTAAAGTTGCAAAGTACAAACCAACCCTGCAACTAAAGAGAGGTCTGGGGTGCAAAGATTTGGATGAGGACTTCTCTCAATATAGAACTGCAGGCAAGCTTGAACATTTGGGGATAATTTTCATTTATGTGTTTTTTCATTGTCCTGATCTTCAGTTCCCTGGAAGGTGAAGAGAGCAGCAGCTATTTCTGGTTCTAACTAAATTACTTAGTTCTCAGAAAAAGAGCAAAACTTTTGGGAAAGGTCAGTGCAAGGCTGCGTCTGCTCAGCTGTAAAATGCCTCCAGTCACTTATATTGGTTATATGCAAATATTTACTGGGTTTTCAATCAAAAACAAGTATTTACTACTCTCATCACAGCAGTACTTGGCAAACATGCTAGCCTGCAAATACAAAGCATCTTCCTAAGGAAGATGGGTCATCATCCACTGTAGTTAAGGAAGGGAAAAGGAAAACCTCTCCTTTGAAGACAGGCTGAGAGAGTTGGAGCTGCTCAGTCTGGAAAAGGCTCTGGAGAGACCTTAGAAACCCTCCAGTGCTTGAAGGGGCTACAAGAGTGCTGGAGAGGGACTTTTTACAAGGGCATGGAGAAACAGGACAGGGGGGAACTGCTTCAAAGCAAGAAAGGGTAGGTTTAGATTAGATATTAGGAAGAAATGTTTCATTATTAGGTGGTGAGGCCCTGGCACAGGCTGCCCATCCTTGGAAGTGTTCAAGGCCAGGCCGGACAAGGCTTGGAGCAACCTGTGCCAGTGGGAGATGTCCCTGCCCAAGGCAGGAGGATTGGAACTGGATGATCTTTAAGGCCCCTTCCCGTCCAAACCATTCTGTGACTTCATGAATAAGGGATGATTTTTATAATTTCATTTCCATCCCTGAATGTCAACCAACTCAAACAGAATAGGATCTGTTTAGTGCATGCTGAAATGCGACTTTGACCGCACGTCATGAACTGATGGAAAGTTTTGCTTTCCCACTCTGTTCTCTATGGCTGAGAGTGCAGAACACACAGTAGAAGCTTCCAAGGCATCAATATATTAGAGAGGAAACCCCCACATGTTTTAATAACTCACAGCTACAAAATTTCAGTCGAAATGGCAAGTGCCGTGATCCTTAATTGACCACGGCAGGTTTGGAAAGTGCTACAACAGTCAGACTGAACTAAAAACGTTCAGCAGTCATTTTTGTTCTAGCTAGTATTTCAATACAGAGAAAAAACTTCAGAGCTCCTCCATTTACAACATCAAACAAGCTTTGGTTATGGGTGACTAAACTATCGATTTCTACTCTGGAATACTTCATAATATTGTCTTTAAATATTCAATAAATGGTAAAGGTTTAATTTAAAATTATCACTTCTACATAAGTACTGGTGTACAAAATGTAAGGTTATAAAGAATTAACTGCCTATACATATTTATAGTCAGGTGGTAGCTGAAAAAGTAAAGAATATTCAGCAACATATACAGGCAGGTCCCTGATCATCTTAGTCCTTGTATTTTGGGACACGAGGTCTTCAGGCTTCCAAAGCCTCCATTAAATCCTTTAGAAGAGCAACCTGGGCTCCCCAAATAAGTCTGAGACAACCCTGAGTTTGGGCATGTATCAACCTAATCAATATATTTTCCATTTGGTGTGCCCACAGCACACTATCCATCACCAGTAATGGAATTGTGCATTAGAGGTTTGAGGTTAGACAGTCTTAGGTTTCTTTCCTCCTTCATCTCACCATAGAAATCTCAAAAAACCTGAGCAGAGAGAAGGGGAGGGAGTTGCTCACTTTGAATCATTCGTTACCATAAACCTGATGACTTGGATTCCAGTTTGGGACAAGTGTGTCATGAGACCTGTTGAAAAAAGGTCTGTCTCAAATAGAAACACACCCATCTGGATGGTCCTTCTGGTTTTGTCTTCATTTTAGGTTTGGTTTGGCTCTCCTGGAGTTTGTTATTTCACTTTTCAAAAAAAGCTGCCAAATGTGGACAGTGGGTGTGTCTTGTTGACATCTTGCGGTCCGTACAATATGTCCATTTTGCTGATTGTCAGGGCAATATGATTAAGACCTTAAAATCAAGGGAGATTTCAGCCTGTGACATGTGTTGAACAGCAGCAGTGTTTGTTGAACAGCAGCAATTAAGCCTCATTTCAACAGTCAAGGATGACCACCTCCATCACTCTTCCTCAACCACTCTCCCTCAGTCCCCAGCTGTATCATTTGTCTGGGTCCTCCTTCACCCACCAGGATTAGGCACAACTCCAGCCAGAGCAATACCAGCAACCAGACTGAGCTAAATCCAAGGTCCTTTCAGCCCAGTACCCTGTGTCCAGCCAGGAAACAGCTGTTTAGGAACAGAAACAAGGCAAGAGAATTATGCTTCTTGTGGTACAGTCTCCAAGTAATCAGCAGTTTAAGAAAATATTTCCTGATTTCCAGAACTAGACGGTTCCCACAAGATTATGTGCATCCAAGGTTTGGTGCTCCCTCCCAGCCAATTGGCAGGGGTTGGATCTTCAATCTGTCAACCCCAAAACACTGCAGAATAAGAACAAATTCTCTGCCAATAAAAGAAAATCAGTGACATTTCACCAGTATGAAAGATATTAACATTATATGAGTTCTTTGGAGTCCTGTCCGAAAATGAAAGCATCCTAGGGCCCAGTTCTCATGTAGACAGAGGATCTCTAAATCAGAGCAGCAATAAGGAAAAGATCAGAAGCAATCCTAAATTTTATTTGGCTGCCCCTGAGGAGCCTTAGCCCAAGCTGAGAGAAGTTTTATTATGAATTTAAAAGCTAATAGATAACCCCTGAACATTAATCTCCTCTTAAGCACCACACATTGGACAAAGTACTAAGAAAACCAAGGTTCAGATGTGACTATATGAAAGAAATTAAATTAAAGTGTTGCAACTAAATATCCACAAGGCTAAAGTGATTTACAGCAGCCATGAATGCAGCCAAGCACTGATATGAAGAGTAACACACATAGCAAAATGATATGGTGTGGTATAATATTTATTAATCTTTTCAAGAATTATTTCAGTATAAATTATTTCAATGACTCAGAAAATCCCTGCCAAAACAGTGTAACATATATCACACACCACACAGAGAGAAAGGGACCAAGGTATGGGATACTCTTATTCAAATCACAGAATAATTTAAGTAAGGAGGGACCTCTGGAAGTCATCTACTCCAACATCCAGTTCAAAGCAGGTGTAATTAGACCAGGCTGCTCAGGGACATGTCTACTTGAGTCTTGAACATTTCCAAGGTCAGAAATTCCACTAAATTTAAGTCATGATGTTAGAAAAATCATTTCATTTAAGTTGCAACTGTCAAACACCATTACTCCTCCATTACAACGTGCACATTACATTTACTGCTTCCCACCATTTCTGTTTCTTATTGCTGTTCTGCTGAGACTCCAGAAAATTATTTGATGAAGAAATTCTTTGCAGAGGCCTCCCTCAGCTTCTGAAGATGATATGACAGGGAAAAGGACAGGTTCCTACTTCAGCTTTTATCACTTGAACCAAAACATTTGTTAGAAAAAACATAAAATGAGACAGTATGGATAGATACTGTCTCATTCCCTATTTCTAGGGAAGGATTCAGAACTTCCTAATGGATTGCAGGTTTTGGGCACTATCACTCTGGAGGACACAGGAAGAGGCAGGCAACAGCCACAAGAAATGCTGAAACTCGCTCCAGCCCATCCACAGCCTGGCTTACATCCCACACCAGAAGCTCCCAGACCTCTACTGAGATGTTGTTATTGGACAAACCCTCCTTTGTCTTCAAGAAGATTCAGTGATTTGCAGGCAGAAATTATCTCCTGCTCCAATCAGAGGTTTGTGGGACTCCATCTTAACAGACCACAATGCTATTGTGATAAAAGCAAAACCAAAAAACCAAAAAACGTCCGTCAAGAAGTCTGGAGTTCAGGAGTGGCCAGGGTAAGTCAAAGTGTATCAAAGTGATACACTTTGAACAATAAACCAGCTTCAGGACCCACGTACACACTGCTCAGTGTCCCTGCTGATCCACA
This sequence comes from Anthoscopus minutus, assembly GCA_013399455.1. Taxonomy (NCBI): domain Eukaryota; kingdom Metazoa; phylum Chordata; class Aves; order Passeriformes; family Paridae; genus Anthoscopus; species Anthoscopus minutus. The sequence goes on from VWYI01028029.1 coordinate 48,948, forward strand.
AAGGAACAGAATAACTTCAAAAAGTTTGAACCATAATCTATTTCAAAAGGAGGGATTAATTGCATCAGGCATCACTTAGAGCAAGCAAACCATCCCTAGAATTTCCATTGTCCTACACATTTGACTGCACAACATAATTCCAAACAATCCTTGGACTCTGTTTCTCATCACTCTGCAAGCTCCATTGGCTAGGAGGGATGACTAAATACCAGTGGACAACAGCAATTAATGGAACAAAGAGAAGGATGATCCTATAACTTTAAAATGCCTCTCCTCTTTTCTTCAAACTCCCACACCTCACTCTTATAATGAAGAGAAGATTATCTACGAAGCAGAAGCCAAAAATTAATTTAGCAACATATTCTAGAGTTGCAATGAAAATCAGGTGGAAGAAACACATCCTCAGCTCAGTATGTAAAAGGCTGGAAAGGATTCTGGTGCTTTCCCAAGCACAGAAACAGGGAAGGCAACTCAACTCATCCCTGCTACAGCCACCACCATCTTAAATTTGATTATGCAAATTTCTGCAGTTTATTTCAGTCAAGTTTCCTAAGATGTGGCCCAAAGTCTTGCTCAGGTCACAGATTCCACAGAATATCGTGAGCTTTAAGGGACTCCCAAGGATTCTTGAGTCCAGCTCTTAAGTAAATGGCTTATACAGGGATCAAACAAAGACTGAATCCACAGTGAGGAGAGAGAAGCGACTTTTGCAAGGCCAAAAAAGAGGGTTTGTGCAAAGACAACCCATCAGCCATCACTTTGAACATGGTGATGACAAGCCAGTTAATGCTCCAGGAATTAAGAGTATCTTAATTAACCTGGGTAACCAAAGAAAAATGGAGTTTTACATCCTAGAAGAAAGGATTTCAAGCCTTTCCTTCCGGTCACTAACAACAGCATATACCAACATCTGTCGTAATTCTTCAGAGCACAACAGAAATTAAGGTTAGGCATGCGACACTTGCAAACTCATCTGGACCAAGAAGTATCTGCAGATTTCGGTGAACCTGCTTAAAAAACATGTCTAAGTGATGTCATCCTTTCCCTGAACCTGCAATATCCCAGGATTTACAACATCCTCCTTGTACTGGAATCAAAGCACCATGGCTTGTTCTGATAAAAGCTTTAACTTCACATTACCCCAACAACATGCCATCAGTTTAACAAAAGGCTCAAATATCAGACTGCATCACAAGACTCAGCCTCATGTTTCCTTCCTGCTCAGCTGCAGGGAGCACTCACTGTCAAGCCACAGGCAGAGGGCACACAGAGTAAGCTGGCAAGTTCACCACAGCTCTGCAGGGTTTATTTATGATTATTTATAAATAATCATATTTATACATATGATTAAATACACGTGCATAAAATAAAGCCATCCAGCGCCCATCATCCCTGCCAAGGATATTGCAGACTGTGAGATTATCCCAAACAAGTCTTGGGGCTCTAAGAGCCAACACAGGCCCCCTAAGACTCACTCACCATTCTGAATTACGTATTAATGCTGCATCACTTCCAGGAGCTGAAGTGGATCTCCTCTGGGAGCCATTTGTAGAAAGGTAATAGCAAATGGGCTAATCAAGACCCCAGACTTTCAAAGGAGAATTTTCTCGAGGAAAAAGCAACCTCTGATCTCTCACTCAGCCCAAGTCAGCAGGGTTTGGTTTCTCTCCTTGCTACTACCTTCCAGCTGCACCAGGCAGAGCTTGCCAGGCCTCATTCCTCTGAAGACTCACTGGACAACCAGGGCTGTAACCACATTGCCAAGTCTTTCATTCTTACTCCTTGCTCTCAACAGTCTGCCCTTTTCCAAGGGGAAAAAGCTCCGACATACCAGGAAACTTTGTGCAGAGCAGCTGAACTCCAGTCCTCACTGCTTCCCCACACTCTTTCCTCCTCCTCAGGAGGCACCTTCACAGCAGCAGCTTTCATCCAGGCAGTATTCCTCAGTTTAACATCATCACCCTATAAAAAGGTCTCTACCTCAAGCTCAGAAGTGCTCCAGCTCACTCATAGAGCAGTATATTCCCAATTCAGCCTTTCCTCAGCTTACAGCTCTCCATAAAAGCAGTATCAGCACACTACTTACACACCAGGCTTTCCCTGTCCAGCTCCTTCCTTGCTACTAAACCAAGTGCAGGTGTGGCCAACTGAGCAGGGCTGGCCACCCTTAGAAGGTGCAAACACCTCCCACGTCCTACCCGTGACTAGAGGGGATTTGCTTAGAGATTGCACTAATAATGCTCTTAGCTGCAATAAGGTGAAGGGAGGGAAAAAAGTGTATTGGAGTATGTTTTAGGCAGCCTTCTGATTCACAAGAATCAAAGTTATTTTTAGATTGTTCCTTAGTTGAAATTTAAAAGCTCCTTTATTTAAGAGCAGAAAAAGAACAAACAAACAGCTGAGAGAAAATAAGGTAGTGATAAACAAGGTGTTTTTAATTACATGGGACTAGGCTGAAGTAGCTTGTTTTAGCACTTATTAAAGGAGCATCTTCTCCCCTTGCAATGTGAACTTGTCAAATATACCAAATATGGCATTTGCAGACGAGATGGAGAAATCATGTGTTCCCTATTTACTGTACCAAGAGGTTTGATGGGTGGCATTGGAGCAGGTTAATCCATGTGCCCCAGGCCTGGGCAGCCAGTGGTGCCCATCAGCCTTCTCATGGGCAAGGCTGTACCCTCAGGGCCCCAGACAGTGACAGTAAGGACTTGTTAAAGCCATTCTGCCTTTTTCTAGGAGGTTTGGTCACACTGAATAGGTGTGGAAAAGGTTTTGTCACTCACAGGGTCCTTGCCCAAGTGAGAGAAGTGGCACAGTCATTGCAGGCTGCCCTAAAGTCTCTTCCCAGCTGTCAGATACAAACTCCAAGCCTGCACCTCCTATCCTACTCAACAACAGCACAATAAATAAAGGGAATGCTTGTGCTTTTAAAGGATTCATTCCTACTGGAAGGTAAAACAGGGAGGCAGAATTGTAATATATGTTTAATGACAGCATTCAAAACCAAGCTTAACTGGGGCTAATAGAAGTATCTTCATTGACTTCACTTGGCAAAATCAGGGTCATTCTAGATGAATTCCTTGTTCTCCCTTCAGATCCATTGGCAGCCTTGCAACATTAGAATCACTTGTGTGGTAATATCTTTACCTGTTCATGCTGCCATTAAGGAAATGGAAAATACGAAAGGTAACAGAAGAAATTGGACTTTCTGCATGATACATAACACAGACCCTCTCCGTAGCATTCTGTCCTCTCTCTGGGTGAGAACAAGCTTTCTCCTATAGATGCTTTTTCCCAAAAAGTAGCTCAAACTGGCTGATCAGTGCCTAAAGCAGGACAAAATCCATGAAAATCCATGACTTTTAAAGCCCAAGCTTTCAGGGGTGATGGCAACACAAATGTTACCTATGAATACCGTCATCCCGAACCCAAGAAAGGAAAACATTTAAGATTTTCAGTTTGCACAAACAACTTTCTTCTGTCATCCAGGCAACTTCTTTCCATCTGGAACATCCTGTCTTCATATTTCAGAAAATATAGAATGAGGGAGGACAGGAAACATTAAGCGTTCACGAATGAATTTTTGAAAGTTCTTTGTGTCAGAATGGAAATAATTTTCCTTCCCATTCCTTTTTGCCCCTCTACCACCACATGGTAGAGTATTTTCCATCTCATTGCACTTTGTATTTGACCTCTTGGTGAAAGTCAGGAAACATCATCCACCTAATTGTGAGCACCTGCACAGCTGCAGGTGTGAGGGGAAACACCTCATTGAGTGGATCAAGGAACTCTCTGCTGATTTCCAATATTAACACACATCACATCCAGAAAAAGCAGCCTGTGCTCATTGTGGCAGAACGACACGTCAGAAATGCCACTCGTGGTAGTAAAGATGGTTATGGCGGCTTCATTTTGGAGAAAGCCTTAGTTTCAGGACTGTCTGGTCTGGACTCTCAGCAAACTTTGTTCTCTCTTTGAAATCTTCCCCTTTTCTGCCTGAACCTAGACTGAGGGGAGCACACACACACACGTTCACTCTGAGTGCATGGGACACACTGCACTGCCTTCAGCAGGACTGACCACGCACACCATGTGCTGCCTGTAGTACATTTGCAGGGCTTTTTCTGTTTAACTTTTAAACTGGACTCATATGAGACTCTCCCCAGCCAGACACCTCATTAAAGCTGACAGATTTACAATCCCTAGCTTGCAGTTTTTGGACTGTGGGTGGCCTTGGCCTTGGCCAACTTGCGAAATTTTGCATGCCACCATTTTCCAGTTGTAGAGTAGATAGAAGGAGAATCCTCTTTACCTCCCATACACAGCCTTGCTGCTCAGAATAAAGCACTGATATTTCAAAGAGGACCTGCCTGTTACAACATGCCTCTCCACTGATTGTAACAATGGAACCCCAACCACAGCTGGGGCTCCTAATAAAAATAAATTAGTGCTGCTGTTGTAAAAACAAATAAATAACACTAATAACTTCAGGAGAATTCTGTCAACACAGATGATAGGCAGGGCTGTCAGAGTATTTATTTACTACATTTCCAGAACTTTGCTGTTGACCTTTTACCTTCTAGAAACAGCCATGCTACAGAAACCTCCCTGAAGAACAGTCTCTGTCTCCCCATACAAACAGCTGAGAACCCTCTGGAGAGCTGCTAGTGAGATATATGCACTGTCTGTCAGTGGTAAAGGAGTCAATTCAACCCCATGATTCAAACAAATGCTCTTTAAGAGCATCTAATGTTTATATTGGCTTTGTGTCTGCAACACTATTTTGAGAATGGCCTGCCTAAGGCATTTTTCTCATTTCCAGACTGAAAGGTACTTTAATGGGGCCATGCCTGCAAAGGTTTAGTTCCTGTGTTGGGCTCCTTGCCGAGGCTTCCACCTGCCTGTTTAATGGCAGAGCTTTTCAACTGCTCTGCACGGGGTGATATCTGGACTTTAAGGACTCTGCAGTGATGGTGCTGCCTGGTATCGTGTGCTGCACCCTCCTCATGTCCCCAGGCTGAGAGCAATCAAAGCTAGGCAGAGCAGAGAAGGAGTAAGAAAAAGCAATATTTACACAGTAAACTTTCCAAGCATTCAGGAGAGAATGGCTTGCAGATGTATATGTTTAAATGACATTTACACTCCCATTGTTTCCTTTAACTTGGTGCTCATCTTACTCTGGGTTTCTTTGGATGAAAAAACCAATACTGCTGAGAGCTGTGTTCTTGGTGAGAAATATCACCCTTCCCTCTCAGATGTACTAAGTGTTAAGAAAAAAAAATCAGCATTGTAGAACTGTGTGTTTAGTGGGGAGGGATCCCTTATATATATGGGCTTAAGTCAGTTGGGTCCTCTTCAGCCAGAACAGCAAGCAGAGCTCAGGTACCTGATACAGGGGTTCAGAGCAGAGCTGGCACAATATTTGAAATCACCCACTCCAAGGCTCCTGAGGGAAGCTCAAAAGTAAGAAAATCTCAACTCCATGTAATATTCAGGTCCATTTTCCCCTTGGCAAAGGCATACAGCTGAACCAAACCTTCTATTATATTTTTTATAAACTGGGAGTCCAAGATTTCTACACTCTTCTTCCTCAGGAATCTTGGTCACACCTAATGCTGTAGGCTAGACAATGAAAAACAGCATCTTGCATTTCTGGTAGTCAGCAGACAAAATAAAAGCAATTAACTTCTTCAATTGTTGACTGCTTGTTTTTTTGAATACCTCTGTGGATATGTGATATTGCAGTTAATAAAAGTCACATCACCCTGACAGTGGGCCAAGCACCAGGAACCAGCACTGCAGGCAGCAATAGCTCATTACAGGAAGCCAGTGCTAGAGTTAAGGGCTGTTTTCTTCCACATGTGCAGCCAGGAGGGCAAAGGGAAATGCCACCAGACACTTCCAGTTTCCTCTGTGTTAGTGCTTTCGTTCTACACAAATAACTCATATGTGAGGGCTGACAGCAAGTGAAAATCAACACTTGAGCAAAGGTCACCAGGAAAACATAATGCTACCTTTTCCATAAATAATTAGGGTGTTGTACAGCCACTCAAAGTCCAGTCTGTCACTCACCCAAGCCAAGGACTACAGATGCAGGCTTTGCAACACCCTTGCCATTTGTTAACATCTCCACAAAAAAATTCTATTTAATTTACCCAGTAGTCTCTTCCCATGTGCAATGATACTTTGGCATCCCACTCTGCAACATCTCTATTTTTGCATTTCTGTCTTGGAAATTGGTTTTGTGGTTGAACCACTTATTTTTTTCACTTCCTATGACTGACATATGATCTGAGCTTGGCTAGAGGAAAGGGACATTCTGCATAACACATCATCAAGAGAAAACCTGCCCCGGACAAGGAATTTGTATGGACTTGGTCTGACTGGTAAAGAAGGTCAGAATGAAAACATATGACACGTAGAGAAACAGCCCTATGAGGTTATTGTGAAGGCAGGAGGAGAAATCAGATGTCTATTGCAATGTAGTCCTCCATCTGAGGTACTTTGCACTCCCTGTGGTTTTGCTGAGCTGCCAATCTGCACACCAAACCTATAAGAAATACCCCAGGGGTCATCTGGGTGCTGCCCCACCAACAGAAGGTGACAAGTCACAGTCCTGCTCAGGCTCCAGCTGAAGAGTAGGAAGTATGGGCTGAGGTGCCTCCTCCCCTGGTAACATGTGGGATCTTGTCTGTCCTGAGAGAGAGGGTGAGTGATCCTGCTGACATTTCTAACAACACAGCTCCTGATGCAGTCAGGAGTCTGCTCCTCTTGAAATGGAAATCATTGCAGAATTACATCACAGAAATCCAGAAGTACTGATCAAGTACAAGATTACAAACCAAAGTATGACCAGGACCTGTAAAGTCATTCCTGAGGATGCTGTGACCATAGGGATCTTAATTACACAGTGCTAGTGAGGAAATAATTGTGCCCTCTGAACCCAGCAGACCTAACCAGGATTGCTTCTGGTACATCTTCAGGATTGCTTTTAGTAAATTTTTTTTTCAGATGCCTTTGCAAAACAGCGAGTACCTGATACAGAGAAAGCAATAATATGCTAGGAATCAATTTAAATCATTCCTGTGAAGAATTTTCATAGGTATGTATTTAATAAGTATCAGGAGTGAAAGATCACACTGGATTCACTACAGATCAGTATTTCTGCACACACATGAACTGCTGAAAGTACAGTGCACAACCCAACCGTGTAACACAGCAGAAAACCAGCTGAACTTGGTTCATTTTACAAATTCCAAATGTTATTTTTCACCAAAACCTCCTTCTTATTCTTTCCTCTTTTTAAACGGAACTGTCATTTACTACAGGACTGAATGGAAATGATCAAACTGCAGTCACTGGAAAGACTTCTGTACATGTTGGATTGGATTCTACTGGAGTAGCTTGAAGCAAATGTTTATATATACTTCCAGTGAGTTTATTTTCTTAGGGTGAATGAAAATAGAAACTTCTTGGAGCAGGCAATGGAGAAAATCAGCTTTCCACAGAAACCACAACTGAGAAGAATTTGATAACAGTTCAGAATAAGGAATACTACAATATTTTAGTTTCACTAAAGACTTATCTTCCTTCAGAAATTTATTGCACCTTATGTACTTAGAACTAGTTACCCACAAGTTGCCTTCATGTGAGCACTCTGAAATACTGATTTTAGCAGAGGTATTTTGATATTTTACCAGCATCTTGGGAAACCAAGTCTGAGATATTTTAGGCAGAAATCAAACACTTTATTTCCAACGCCTCAAGAAATAAACAGAGCAGCCAATTATTTCCTTCTCCTCCTTATAGCACATATGAAATTAGCAATATCACCCAATCACATGTCAAAGCCACAAAACCACTCTCTAAATAGGTTCAATACTAAGCCAAGACTGCAAACATACCAGAATAAAGGAAGCTCAAGAAGAGTCACGCTAGGTCCAGCACTTTGCCCAGTTCTAATAAATCCACCATGTCCATACAGAAAACAGGCAGGTATTATGGGCTGTTGGCTGATGAGGAGTAAAAGATATGTTCTGTGAGATTTCAAGGCTTGATGTAGAGGTCCTAGTGTTCTTTCCTAAACCTTAAACACCCTTTTACCCAACCCTTTAAGGCACACTACAATATCATTGATCAGCTCTTAGCAATCTGTCCCTGACACAAGAAAAGAGGAAGGAAAACTGAACAATCACTCGACCAAACCCTGTTGTTTACTTCCACTGAGGAGTTTCAGGCATTTTGGGATTCCTCACTGAGAGGGAGGCAAAGAGAGGGCTCTACCTTGGCAGAGGAGAGAGACATCAGCAAGAGCACGAAATAGTTGGGGTGATTTGGATTGGCCAAAAAACTAATGTCATCAGATGGATGTGAGAAACCTTCATTGCAGAGTGAATATTTGAAAAATAAGAAAATTCCATTGAAATCAGTTTATTTTAAATAAATAAAATTTATTTTACCTAAAAGTGTAGAACACACAGTGCAAATGCCTCAGTTTTTGTTATTTCTGCAACAACTCTAAATCCTGCTCTTATAGACTCTCTTCAGGAAAGGAATGCAAAATGCCTACATGTCCAGTCACTCCCAAACTTTTAATTTGGTTCTCACTGAGAGAATGCAAAATGCCCAGGGAAGTGAGTCCCAAACAGACGGGACCCATAAGAATGACTGGAATCCAAAGAAAAACAATTTAGAAAACACCCCAAAGGATTATTTCTCCTATTGAAAAATAAGTAGTAATTACATTCTTATTATTCTGCAGGAAAAAAATTGATTGCCATGGAATTCTCACCAGTAAAAAATATTCCATCCAAATACTTTTTGGATGTCAATATCCATCTCGGTAAACAAATAATCCCTTCTAAGGCTGAAGGTGAATAGCTCTGAGTGTCTTACAGCATCTGCATTGCTAAAACCTGCTTTTCTTGCCAGACCTCATCACTCATAAAACAGTGCAGTATCAGAGCAGTCCCTGCAGTGCAATTCAGACACCATTCAGGTCCTGGGGGAGAGAATAAAACAGGAGAGGCTTGGAACTATGGGTCTCATGGGACACCACCACAAAACAGATGCAGATTTATTTCTGTTGTAACAAAATCCCATTTTCTAATGGGGTAAGATTTGGTCTGGACTCTCTTTTCTGGCCTCAATTATTGTTTCAGTACAAAACTACAGGAGGAATCACATTCATTTGTTTTAATACATCAGAGGCAAAAGTCATTGGTGTAGTTTCATTTCATCTGTTTAAAAAAACATTTTGTACTCTCAATAAAGTATCGAATCTTGATTTGTGCCAAGCTCATAATAAAATTGCAGACCAACAACACTTCTGTTTGGAAATAAGGTCAAAGGTAGGAATGACAGGCATGAAAAGAGACATGCACAAAGTCAAGACCATGACTTGAAAAGCAAAATAGTAAGTTAACAGCCCTGAAACCACAGCACTCCATGACGTTGTGTACAGTGTGTGGAAGGACAGGCTGGTTTTGACTAAACTGCCTCACTCTGCCAAGGAGTTATTTCTCATGATAACTCCTCAGAGCTTTTCAATCCACCAAAAAATCTTCCACTATATTATCTTTTCATTCAGATTTGGAACTGAGACAAACAGCAGTTTGTCATGTTTTCTTCAAGATGGAAATTCTGGGGAAAGTTGCTCAGCTCTTTTTGTCAGCTGTCATGGAAGATAAATGATTGTCTAAGCAAAAGCACACCAGGACTTCCTCCGGGGTGTTTTGGCTGATATCAGTTTGAGGATTGTCCTCCTACCAGGCACTGTCACAAAGAACCCTTGTGACTTCTGCTGGACAGCTCCAGAGGGCCAGCGAGGAGAGAAGCAAAACTGGGAAAGGTGGAAACAGTGGTCTGTTCACTCCAGATCCACATACAGCCAGTTCTGCTGCTGCTAACTTTGACAACCCTGAGGAAATTCCTCTGTTTCCATGAGATCTCTAATGGCTGTTCAGCTTCCACAGGGTCAGGCAGAATTCTGCAAACAACCTTTAAAAAGTCATTACATGCATGCAAACACAGCCTTTGTAATTTGTTCATTTATTTTATAGTAAACAATATGTTTTCTCATTTATTTACCAACAGTTGCAGAAGCTGCTTCTCTGTGCTCCCCTGCCTGAAGATCAGGAGAGGTCATTACATATTTCTCACAGATTTTCTTCCTGGATTATCAGTAACACTCTGTAAAGGATTCCTTTGATAAAAAATGACCATACAAATGGGCAGCACAGGGGTGGTTTTATCAATCCATACATCTCTAGAGGAAATAACCAGATGCTCTTTCATTGGGATTCAGTGAAGGAGAATCATTCCAGAAGCTTAACATAGCGGACTGGATACTTATCAAGGCCCCCTGTGCCTGTGCCTGCCATGCACACTGGAAGTTCTGCCATCAGAGTAGGCAGCTCCTCAGTGTAAAAAACAGAGCAGCAAAAGGACACCAAAATCACTTGAACTTTGGGCATGGTTCTGTTCCAGAAACTGCTGCATTCAAATTCACCTTCTCCAGGGTATTAACCTGCCACCTGATCAGCAGCTGCTCCAGCTGAGAGGAGGATTATGTCTAGTTATACAAGGCATATGGAAACATGCATAGGAAAACACAGGCATGTCCAAAACTGCACCTGCAGAAAGGGACTTCCTTATTCCACTTCCCCCAATTAAAACATCCCCAAAGTCAGCAAGCTGAATACTTTCTTATTCACTTTGGGGATCTTTCTTAGACCTTTCTGCCTCTTTTAAAACTAGTCTTCTTTCCCTTGTTGACAAACCCTTTTCTGAGGCTGCTTTTCAGCTGTGGAACAAGCAGTAAGATTTACTTGTTTAAGAAAACCCCAAGCCATTTGCACTGTCCCTCTTCTCTCCTTAAGATCTCCTTCAAAGTACCCCATGCAGGACCTCTCACCATCACAGGGTACCCTGAGGAGAAGCTGAGATTCCACTTGCAAAGCAGGATGTAAACAGGGGAAGAGCAAAGCACAGAACCTATCAGTAATATCCTGGATAATGCAACAATACTCTGGATAATATGGCTGTTCTCCTTAACTGTCTCCCTTCTCTACCCACATCACAGCCATCTCTTTCAAAGGGCAGAGTCTAAACACAGCTGCTGGGTCTGTCCTTAGGCCAAGAGGCTACATCTGGCAGAGCAGCTCTACATGTCTCTGATTTGGGCATTCCCAAAATAATGTCACATTCCCTTGGCCTCTGTTCCTGTCACCACCTGAATGCAAAACTCTGCTGTTTCTGAGTAATTCACAAGGAATTCTGGTATCAACTTCTCTTATGATCATCACTCAGAACCAGGAATTCAGGCCATTCTAGCATCCAGCCTGGAAACTGATTTGTTACTAGTGACTGACCCAACTTCAGAAGTAAATTTTGGTCTCCAATGTAAGTCCCAGTAATATTTTTCGAAGGATTATTTCCTTTACACACCCTCTTGCATGCTGAGAGTCTAACATTCCTTCCTATCAAAATCTAGGCTGGGCTCATAACCTTCCAAACAAATCCTTTTCAAGCTCCTATTAATCATTTATTTTTCATCTCTACCATAGAGATTATCCCTCTCTGGTAATTTGAACCTGGATGACATGGGAATTTTGAATAGATTTAATTTCATTTTTCTCAGCAAATATTCTGTCCATGCATGGTGAGTTTTTCCAAAGTGAAAAATGCTGCATCCTCTTTTACTTATTTCAATGTGCATATCCACTGATGATGCCATTTTCCCAAGGTAGAAAGCCCCTGAGTATTTATTTTTCAATCACAGACATCCCAACTATTTGCATAGAACATGTATTGTAGCAGGATGATCTTTTGCCATAACTAGTGACACTGATTATATTTAATTGTTTTTTTCCAGTCCTTCCTGGTGACCTAAATAGCTCCAAGCCAAAGATTTCACACAAAAAATGCAGGATGTACTTCACATAACCCTGTGAAAACGTGATGCCAGTATCTGGATGCATATCCAATTTGCTATTCCCTGAAATCACTAGAACAGGGTGACAGGAGTACCCCAAGCCTCTAGGCAGCACATCACATGACAGATTAAATCCTTGCCTAGGGCAGAGAGCCACTAGGGAGGTTAAACTATTCAGATTGCTTTTTAAACATTTCCTGTCTCCTTCCTCACAAGCTGACACGAGGGCTTTAACAAGGCTGAAGCTCTGGAACAAAGATTAGACATTCTCCTATACAAGAAATACTCTCAGAATTCTGTTATATTCCAAGCCTTCGCTGTATTCAGTTGCTGTGATTCCACCTTCCCATCATGTGCAGTAGCTCAGACACACTATCCCTCATCCCCAGGAAATCCAAAGGATATTGCAGGGCATGGATTTGTTGGCTGTCTCTCTTCCCAGTTCCTTCTGTAATACTGACATTTTCAGCATTATTTCTGCTAGGGCTGTCACTCCCCAGCACAAGAGTGCTGTCTCCTGTACCAAGCATATTCACTGGGAGTCTCTGGAAAACAATTCACAATCCCTGCAACAACTTACTGAACTCATAAGCATCTCTTGAGTGACCCTAATGTTAAATTTCTTACAGTTGTCCTTTTTTCAGTCCCTTTTTTGGCATTCCTGAAACATATCTATGTACTGACACCAGAGCTTACTCCTCAGTAGGGCAAATATTTTATGAGCAGATGACAGCGCTGGCCAGACACAGCTGGCTTTGTACTTCCCATAAGATGAAAAGGGTTTTCCAGTTTAACTAGGAACACTTTGATGATACCCTTTCCTACCTATCTAAATCAATCCCTGCCTTGAGAATACCAGCAACCAGCTCCTCTGATCAGGTACTTAAAACTATTGATATTACTCTAATTGTTACACTATCTGAAATTGCAAACCCATTTCTAATCCCTGAGAGTTTGTCCTATTGATCTTTGTCAGAAGGTATGGATAATTATTCAACTTGCAATTAGAACCTGCAGTACCTTACTGCCTAGGAGATTTTATTCAGTCTCAAGATCACTAAAATATGAGGTTTTGCTCAAGAAGAAATTCCTAATGCTTCAGGCCACATCCACTTCCCCTTCTGCCAGCAATTGTCTTTGAATTCTTACATTATTATCTCCACAAACTGAACTACACCTCTAGGACATTTCTAAAAGGAAAATACTCATCTCATCCTTTTTAGCTCCACCAGTCAGAGGGGCATGGCCCAATGTCCACAGCAGCACTCCCTGCAGAGGCTACTTGCAAGATGTATCCCTTCCATGCCAACACACAAACCCACATCCTGGACTCCTGGCAGACTGCTTCCTCACAGCCTTCCCATTCCTACACCCAGTTCTGGGCTGCAGCTGCTCCTTGCTAGTCCCTGCTGGCCTTCCCTGCCTCATTCCAGCAAGTGGGAGGTGGCAGGAGGAGCAGCTGGCCAGGCAGCCACAAGGCCACTGCTGCTGCTAGCACAGAGAGCATGAGCCTGTCAGGCCCTACAGAGGCTGGCACAGCCAGAGACAGTGACAGTGCCTGCAAATGAAGTTATCTCACCCCCTCCCAAGCTTCCTGTGACTCTTCTGGAGGTGATCCAGATGCTGCACAGTTCCCCATGAGCCAGCTACTGTCCCAATATGGTGCTTCAGTGCTAAATCCCCATCCCATGCCAAGACTGCCTGAGTAGATTGTTCCACAAGCACGAGCTTTGCAACCCACACTCCACTGTGACTTCTCAGCTGCAACCACAGCCAGAGGTTGCAAGCCATTGTACACAACCACCTTCCCCAGGGATCTGTCTTATTCCTGGAATCACTGTCAGAGCATCTCTTGGGTTAGGTCACAGCAGTTCAGTATGGCCAGCCTGAACAGGAGGGCACAATTTCAAGTAGACTAGAGAAAAGATGAGATGCTCTAGAGGGTGCTTGGTCCTAGTCATGAGCACTTGGCAGGGTGTCAGGCCCCAGAACTGTGTCACAGCTTCGTGGTCAGGGCTGTACCCCAGACAGACTGGCCAGAACATCAGAGGGTCACTTAGCTGCTACTGTCCCCATTTGCAGAGACATCAAGTACCCTCACTTATCCAGCTGCCAACACTTGTGCTGGGCTGCTGGCAGCACTGCACTGTGCCACATCAGGGCCACTGCTTGTGGAATCACCTGCCAGCGTGGCCCATGCTGCTTCTCTCCTGACAAACCAGCTGCTCCTCTCAGGCAGCCATTTGTTGTGGCATTTTGTGCTGCTCTATCAGGTGTCTGCTTGCACAGATATTACATATTGACCTGAACTGGCATTCCTTCCATTCTTAATCTCAACAGTTCACAGAGTTTGTGAGACTTGTACTCTTCAGCGTTGCAATTCTGCTGCCCAATTATCTGAATTAGTTGTAAAATGGCTTCTCTCAGAGCTGGAGTACAAATCTGCTCAAAACATCACCCAAACCCTGTGAATTGCTGTCTGGCATCCTGAAGTGGAACCTTGATCCAAGTCTAAATTGGAACCTACTTCGAAGCTGACCTACTCTGAGCAAGAGGTTTGACTGGATGACTTCCAGAAGACAATAGAGGGGAAGGTCCAACTCTCACTTCTATTTCTGCTCCCAAGCAGATACACCCATCTGAGCACCAGGGTGGAAAAGACAATATGGTTTTACTCCTGTGGTTGAGTAACTTCCACATGATACTTTTGTCTCCATTTGGACAAGCAGATGCAAACTCACCTGCCTGTGCTCCAAGAGTAGTGACCAAGCAAATAAACCCTCTCTCAGCAGCTGGACAGAACTGCTTCTTTAGGATACATGCTATTTCACTGTCAACCTTTTTGTTTAAACAGGCATTTGCATTACAAATAGTTATTTACCTCTGGAAAACAGAATATTTCGTTTAAATTATGCCAAAAGTGTGACTTCTGGCTGGTTTTGCTCAAAATTAGGTATAAAAATCAGAAACTGGTTGAAATATACTTTTGTCTTTGAAGCTTTTCTGGCTTGGAAAAAAAATCAGAATCTGCAAATTACATTTCCCTCAAAAATTCCTGTCTTGTCCTCTTCTAATTGATTAGGGTTTTTTCAGCTGTTTTTTATTAGGACTGTAAGGAACACAAGCATGAGCAGTCTCTCCTTGACACTAAGCTGGAGCCCACTGAAGATCATATCATCCTTCCAGTACCTGAAAGGAGCATACAAGAAATGTGGAGAGAGACTATTGACCAGAACAGGGAGGAACAGATGCAAACTAAAAGAGAGTAGGCTTAGATCAGATATTAGGAAAAAATTCTTCCCTTTAAGGGTGGCAAGGTCCTGGCACAGGTTACCCAGAGAAGTTGTGGATGCCCCATCCCTGGAAGCATCCAAGGCCAGGTTGGACCGGGCTTGGAACAACCTGGGTTAGTGAAAGGTGTCCCTGCCCATGGCAGAGGGGTTGGAATTAGATGGTTTTTAAGTTCCCTTCCAACCCAAACCTTTCTATTCTGTGATTCTATAATTAGAGAATTATCTTCCTGGAAGCTTAGCAGGTTCCCTTTAAGCAGTAACTTTTTGTTTTTCAGGGACATTTGAACCTTAGGCAATATGCAGGGTAGGTGTGAATAAACAGCAGCAGATACCCATCATTCTTTATAGTGATGGAGCTGAGTGAAGAGATTTTAATTGCTACTGTGCTTGAGAAAACTAAGCTTTCTCCAAAGCCTGTGGTTAGCCTGGAGAGGATTTCTCTTGTTCTTTTCCTTAATTACATTGCTGCCAGTTGATAGAGTTTTCTCAGAACTTAAATATCAAAGGAAAACATGTTCCTGTCAATGCAGTAAAAAACCATATTTAAAAGAATCAAGGCTTGATGTTCTGTGTTCTCACTTCTGCAAAAATCTGAGTGACTTCAATGGTATTTTCAGTTGAATAAAGAACATAAACTAAAGCCAACATTATTTGTGGTGGATTTTTCCCCATAAATTTTTTCTTTGTTTTAAAGCAGTTGTTAAGCATGTAAGACATTTGATTGATTAAAACTAACTTCCCAACAGCAAATAGTTTTAAGAGTCTTATTCTTAAAACCTTGTTTGTTTGTTAGCTGAAGAATTAGATGAAACAAAAAAGAGTCATGACAGGCCAAGGGGAAAGGCACAAATGGAATGCGATATGAAAGTCCACTAACACATTAAAGATGTATCAAAGAATGTGATAGAACATATCTGTGGTCAGTTGAAGATACTTTCAGTGGAGATAATTTCCCTGAATTATTATGTGATAACATTCCTCATCCCAGAACACAAAGCTCAAAGTTAGGATTCAGATATTTTTTTCCCCCTGCAAAGGCAAAACATTTCCAGATCTTTTAACAGTCATCACCGTGGTTTTTCAAAGAAGCACAAACAACCAATTTGGTTGGAACAGGGGGACCAAGACCAGACCCAGAAAAAGGATGTCAGCAATTGACTTCCATATGACCTAAATTTTGTGTCAAAATTCATGGACAGATGACAGCTCATCCCACAGGTTTGTAACACTCTGTTACCAGCTCCTCTGTGTGTCCAAATGTGTGTTGCCAACCTGAATAGTCACGACAGTGACTCGCAGGGTGTGTTGCTCACAACTGACACTGGGACACAATCTGAGCTGGGCTATTTCTTCTTGGAAAATGCAACCAGAGAGGCTTTAATAGCCACACCTGAAACAGGAACATCAAAGAAAGAGGCACAGTTGTCAGAGGACTAAAAAAAACAAAGTCAGTGTAGAAAATGCTGCTTATTCATATCATTCATATCAGAGCTGCCTTCTGCACAGTCTGTGAAATACAGTATTGTCCATCATCAGGCAGTTATTGCCTTTAAGTTCTTACAGGTTTCCCATGCTCTTTCCCCTTTCCACCATGAAGGCTTTCTTTCATGTCAATTGATGTGCACCAAAAAAGCTGGGAGCAGAGAAAACTTGCAGCTGGTCACCTTCAGTCCCCTGGTTTGTGCAGCAAACCTCCACCTTTGAAAAGTAACCTGCTGACTCTTGGCAGCCACAGAGCTGATTCAGAACCAGTCTCCCATTTGTATCAGGATGGAGTTGAAAATGAGAGTTGGTATCACAGGCATCAGCAACAAAGCTGTGCACATCAGAAGCACTCGGGAGAATTCCTGCTCTAGAGGAGCAGTTCTTGTCTTTCTCTAGCTGTACAATCACCAAGGAAAAGTCATGAGGTCAGACACCCCCTGTGTTAGAATCAGTGGATTCATGTTGCTGTCACAAGTGGAAAATGGGACTCCAGATCCCCCCAAGAAACCTCTACATCTCAGCGAGAATGAGCAGCTGCTAGTTTGGCGTTGGTCTCAATTTTATTGCCAAGCATATAAAAAGAAATGTTCCAATCTTTTATTCCTTTTTTCTCCCAGCTGCTGACTCAAGTAACTTCCACCACCACAATCCCTTTTTGCTAGCCTATAAAGCTCTACACAGATAATAGCCTGATCCATAAAGTGAGAGTAACCCCCTCAGTCACCCAAGTATCTGAAGAGCAGAACATTCAATGCAGTCATCCCAGATTTAGTGAATTACATTTTCATAGGAAGAACTGAGTATAAAGCAGACAGTGCAAGACAACAGCTGCACTAATGAAATCTTTAGTTACACCAGATGTCAGCTATGAAATGTAAGGAAGAGACACTTGCATCTTATTTTTTTTTCTTCTTTTCTCTGTTATCTGTGCCCTGCATTTTATTGTTTAAATGAAATTTCTGAATCATCAGGAGATTTTTGTGGTTGTATAATGGCTGGAGTTCCTACCACCCTTGAATTTCACTGCAGGCATCTGGCATGAGCAGCAGAGTTCTGGAAGGAGTCTTCTTGGGATTTAAGACCACCAAAGAGACATAGGCTATAAAAGAGACACAACTACAGCTGGAGACCAGTGAAAAGGAAATATTATTAGTGGACATTTGTGAAGTCCTTTTTCTTTGGCCTGACTGTAAACCAGTTAAGTAATGAAGATTTCAAAGTTCAGTTTCAATAAACCCAGCTTTTCTTTGGTTGCATTTAGGACAGAGAGGATCATTGAGAAAAGACCCAAGTTAGGAGGGTTGAATACGTTGTTCAGGCGTGCACAATGCTTCTGCAGTCAGCAGAACAAGTTGCAATGGATAAAGACAGGTTTCATTGGAGACACTTCCTTGGTGGTTTAGCTTGAAGGAGGTGAGAAGAAGCACAAAAGAGGTACTAACACAGGAGATATTCTCATTTCAGACTTAACAGAGAAACAGGACCTGTCCAAAGGAATAACAACACATTTCATTGCAGACACATAACCCAGCCAGAAGTGCAAATCCAAACAAGATGCTTAAAAAATGTTTGTGAAACATTTGAAAGAGATGGCCAGAATATTTTTCACAGAGCTTTCCCTCATAAAAGGATACAATTCTGATAATTTTTCCACAGAATGAGATTTTGATGGTAATGTTCCTAATGTGGAGAATGGTTCCTTAGTCCCTTTCAGGAAAAAAGGGATATGATCAAAAATTTTGGTTTTTCAATTTGAAAAGTCATTGTTTTTTGTGAAAGCATGTGGAAGACCCACTGGTTTGCATGGACTTGTCTTCATTCCAAAACAGAATAAAGAGAAATTTCAGATACCTGGAAGGTGTCATGAGATGGAGGTCTCATTGCTTAGACAAACAAGAAATGACACTTGAAGCACAAGCACACCCTACCCACTATAGCCTGTAAGGGGGAATCCCATGGAATCCTTACTACTTCCCAGCCCACTTTACAGTTTATTAACTGCTTTCAAAAATTCACTGGGATTGATTTGTGTTCTGGTAAAATGCACAGTCATGCTCACACAAGTGAGAGAAGGAAGAAATGCACCTTCTTTTCCCAGCAAAAATTAATTTTTGAAAAATAAAAAAAATGTTTAAAAAGAAAAATCAACTTACAGAGGCTGCTGCAGTACTTCCAAAGAATGGCAACATAGGCTTATTGGTCAAAATTATAATTTTTTTTTTACTAGAATATTTCAGCCTAGCTGTAGCTATTGCCTCCAGAAAGGGATATAGATGTGCTTTTTAAAGACCAGTAATAGCCAGTAGATCAAAATAGTAATTTGCACAGGTTTTTCTGTCCCTTGAAAGCCTTTATCTATGCTAAAAGGCAGCACTACAAACTCATCTCATATGAGAAACAGCATAATAAAACAGATAGAGGAGGGTCATGGATGAATTACTCCTTTACAGGAAATTTGAGTGATCCTAAGATTAAGAAAATAAGTCCAACATCTTAGAAAAGGAGAGTACTCACACACAGACTTGAAGGAAAAAAAAGTCCTCAAATGAAAAACATGTTGGTAATAAGTAGCATGCTGGTGCAAATACTCTGCCTAACTTCTTCTGTGCAATTAAAGACTGTGTTGAAAAGCAAACTTCTGCTTTGCAAAAGACAGATAATTTAGACCATGCTTCTGCGTCCACATTCCAGAGTCTTTGGCTTCTCCATGAGGATGGGAATGAGGAAAAGCAACTTCAGATCAGCACAACTGTGACAGTAGTTGCACTGATGGATGCCTGGCCATGAGAAGCCCATTGGATCCTTCACCTCTCTAAATCCAGGCCTTTGACCCAATGGAAGAATGCAAAGATCCCTCTGAGGCCTGGCTGTAAACATCACCAAAACATTCTCAAATACTTTTTTCAAACACTGTTTTAAAAAGCCTTCCATATTCTAAACTTACATGGGACAGCACTGGGTCACAGCTCCAGTTCTCTAATCCTTAACATTGGGGCTAGAAAAAGTTCTAATCCTGCACCAAAATGTAGTGTCCAGAAAGTTTTGAGCATTTAAGTTTTATATGTTCTTACAGTTTACTTAGGATTACTATAAGCATTGCTTCTTATAAACATTTACATACTTTGGCTCTGCTAATAAAGTGTATCCTCACTCTTTTTTTTTTTTTATTGGGGAGCTATAAATTTGTAGTGAGAGAAAAAGCCTACAATAACAATGGGGGTAGCATGGACCAAGCCAAAGGAAATTCATATATGAGGAAACAATGGGAAGTTGGCAAAAACAACATGAAGAAAAAAGGGAAGTTTATTGGATACACGCAAAGAAAAGACCACCCTATGTGTGTGGTATATATTTGTGCTAAGTCTCACATCTTTTCTGTGATTTTTTTTTTTACAAGGTTCTAAGCTGTTTTTTATGAGATGAATAAAACACACAAGAGCAAAGTCTCCAGCAGCTAAAGGGCAGTAGTAGATGTCTCTGCTATGCATTTGCTTCTAATAGAATTCCCATTCACTTTCCTTGAGCAAATCAAAACTGTTGTTGGAAAAAGTTCTTTGAAGACCACTGACCCAAATTATCCTTTTGCAAAGGAAAGAGGCATTCAAAGCTTGGAAATCTGCCTCCAAATATATATGGGAAAATGCAGTGTTGAACAAATGAAGTGCACAGTAGTTCCTGCCCAAATCCTGTAGGATCCTGAGCTCAAGCTGAGAGACTTCAAAGGACCTCCAGCAGAAACCTGCTCAAAATTCTACAATGCCTGGCACCATCCCATGGGAGTTTGCTCAGTTTACCTTGGAGGCACAACATTTTCCCTCATTAGAATCCAGATAATTGATTTTATGTCTTGACAGCCATTTTCAAATCATGTTCCTCCCATATTAGTCAGAGACCTAGCTCTTGTCTTGTTCTCTTCTCGTACCATTTAGCATCTCTAATTTGAACCACCAATTACATTCTCCAGCCCAACTCCTATTTTCCTGCTCTTCTGTTTTGCTCTTCTGCTCTCCCCTCTTTGTGAGGGCAGCTTTAAGTTCTGCACATGGTTACATTCTTCTAAGGATGTGGTAAATCCAACAGGCTTCAGTTACTTCTTGTAAGGCCTCGAAACCTGTCAGTGGTGAGGGAAGGATGCTGGCCTCCAATGTGTGGGAGAAATGACTAAAATTAAGCACATGACAAAAATTAGCAGAAGAAAAAAGGAAGCTTCAACACATGGAAGGAATTTTGGTGGAACAAATAAGATTTGCTGGACCCTTCTCATATGATTCAACGATTCTGTTGTTACACTGCAAGTTGCAGTAATGGAAAACAGAACAACAGTTAGAAGGTGGGAGGTAAAACGAAAACAAAACAATATGTTACCTTGCAATGCAGGAGAGGTGAGGGTTACATGTTTATGGTGCATTAAAATGCATCACTCATTTGTCAAGATAAAATCCTTTCATTCTTGTTTTCTTACATTTAAGGTATTAGCAGAATTCTGCATTCTGCAAAGTAATCTAAGATCTACTCAGAAGAAAGGATTGCTGTCCCTTTTTTTTGTCCATGAATCTTCCAATGCAGAGTCTGAGCAGAAATTCAACTCTGGCAAATATATACAACAGGTTCAGGGTGCTGTAAACTCTGCTAACTCATGCTTATGAAGAAAGTATATCACCACATTTCCTGACAGAAAGTTCTCAGCTATGAAAGCAGCTTTAATTTTCTACAGCAGGGTTCATTAGCTTTCATTTTACTACATTTGTACCACTTTACAGTTTGCATTTCACACCGCTGTGTTAGGAATCCTTCAATATTTTTGGTTCTTGTAGAAAAGATTTGGCTCTGCCAGTCAGACACTAAACTGCAATCAGACCTTCCACCTTAAAGGCAAAGTTTTCTAATTGTGATAGGAGGAAAAATTAAAAAAAAACCAACATTGAGAACTGAAGATACAGGCATTAATTAGCTACTGGAGTAAGTTTGGTGTTCCTCTTATGAGGGATCCTAAGTGCATCCAATTCCAAAAGGATTGAAACAATATAGAACGAGCCACCTTCAAGTGAAATGGATGAGAAATCAGATTAAGATAATTCAGTGGTAATACTATGGTTTTCTCTTTTTTAATATTTAGGCTGGTATTGCTATTTAGTGAGCCTGGAAAGACAATTTTAGAAAAATTCATGATAGCCATTCTCATCTTGCTGTGTTTGTCCAGAGTTGAGACCTCCCTGGGTTCCTGTGGTTTTGTCCTCTGGAAGCAGCTGTCCCCAAAAGTTCATTGTACTCCACTGAACTGAACATGCTGCTGTTCTGTGTCTGTTCCTGGCTTCTCTATTGCAATCCCAAAGCACAAAATCTGCAGCAGACACTGCTCCTGGCAGGACAAAAAGTGGCAATGAAAGCAGAAGAGCACACAGCTTGAAGAAGCTTTCATCTTCATCTTGGAGAAGGACAAGCAAAACAAACAAATCATGTTCTGAACAGTCTCTTGCCTGTCATTCTTCTCTAATGTCTTTTCTCACTCCTCAGTGTCTGGACAGGCAGCTCAGACATGCTCTGAATTTGAACAAGAGTTTGGGGGAGTGAACACAGATTCTTGCAGCTCATGGTGTCTTTAGCAAATAACAGTCCCTAGTTCTCAGTCTTCTCTGCCCTTCTGTGGCCCCATGCTCAGAAGCTGTGCTGCTCTACAGTGCAGGAGCTGTGTGGGTTTGTTCCAGCAGGAATTCCATAAGGAAGCAGAGCTGGGCACCACTGTGCCAGCTGGCACTGGTGGTGCTGAACTCATGCCTTAATTTCATGAACAGTGAAGGTGAGGGAAAAGAAAAAAGCAGAGCTCTTAACCTGAGATCTCTAAGAAGCTCTGTGCAAAGCAGTAACTGGAGAGTGTGTAAAGCCCTGCCTGAGGCTGGGTACTCAATGGACAGGTGCAGTGCAACTCCTCTGTAGGAGGAAAAGGTCAAACTCAAGTTATTTCTTATTTAGTTCACAGTGGCATGTAAGGGCTCTCTAAGTGTTCTATCTTAGCTCATTACTGAATAAAAAATAAATGACCAAGCTCCAGCAGAGATGGTATCTCTTGTTCTTAGCAAAGGGTCTCTGGCTCCTCTAATGTGCTTTCTGATCCTACTCACTTGTAGTGCCTAGCTCAGAATGAACTGCAGAATGGAACAGAGGCTCTTGCATCCATTCAAGACTTAAGAACCTACAAAACCCACTTAGCACACTTCACCTAGTGAAGCCTACAAAGGCTTTTCCACTGACCTCATAAGAATCTGGATCAGCCCCATAGGAAAGGCTTCAGCACAGCAAATACAATTTCTTGCCATGATTGTACTTGGTTTGCCAAAGAGATTAATTCCAGACATGGTGGGTTAGTCAAAATTTGGATTTCCACCGCACCCACACAAAATGAATGGTGAGAGGTTTCCTCCTGTTCCCCCTTCCCTGCCCAGCAGCACTGCCACCTGCAAGAGGACAAAAACCTTGAACTAACACAGACACAGTTATATAAACTGACATTCCAGTTAATAGTCACTTTGGAAATTCCCAAGCTATGAGCTGTCCTGCAATCTAGAAACTGTGGTTTGCAGACATGAGCTAAAATCCCAAACCACTGCACAAGGAGTCATCATGAACATTTCTGTGTCATTGTTTCAAAACATAGCTTGTAATATTTTAATGCCATGACCACAAAAGCTTGTCTGCTGCAGCATGTAAAGACTGTGCAGTGAGTTAGGAAAGCACTCCAGCTTCCAGCCCGCTCCCACTCATTGACAAGTCTATTGGGAAAAGAGTGCCAGAGTGGGCCAGCTACCAGCTTACCTGCAGCAGTAACAACAAATATGCAGATGATGATAAAGACTCCCAGGAAACACACAGAGGACACCAGGATCAGTGTCTGCCCAGAATGTGGAAAGCACTGGCTTTTGGCCTTTCTCAGGTCTCTTGTTTAAGCTTGTATTCCTACCTTGCAGCCAGGATTAACTCTCCCTGTTTCTGTAGCCATGCTGTGGTGCAATGAACAGTGTTAAGCTCTCTGTGTCTTTAGGACAGCGAGCAGAAGCACCTGTACAGCCTGAAGAGGGTGTCCTTGTCTCTACTTTGTGAACATTTTCATCTCATCTTAAAACTCCAGAGGTCACAATTGTCCACAGCCAACATTTTATAGCCACCAACTCTGACAGGCAGATCTGCTTTGATTACTTTTTCCACTTTTTCCTGTATCTCACCTTCCTAGAAAGCTTCATCTTCAGTTTTAAATAGCAGGTTTTTGCCATCTGGAGCAACACCCACCTGAGATAAAGGCTGCTGTGACAAGGATTGTCATGTGGCTTCCCCTCCTCATTCTCCTGTAACTCAGTGAACTCACAAGTTTCTTTGCAGGAATTCTTTTCCTGATGTCCTCCCTTAGCAACTGGTTTCCTAAACTGTGACCTCTGAGAACCAAGGAAATGATGACATATTAGATGGCCATTTGAAACCTGAAGATCTAGCATGGATGGGTGAAAGAATCACCTAAATATTTTGTTGCCTGATGATTATTCCTAGCTTGAGTTAGAAAAGCCAGAACTCTGAGAAGTAATACATCAAGGTAAAAAGGGAAGGGCCGGAACAGAAGAAACTAATCCAAGAACAATTATTTTGTCTGTTCTTTCTGAAGTAATAAAATACAACTAAAAATTTCTCACATTTAATTCCACAGGAGAATGCACATGTCTGCAAAAGTAAAAATACCCAAGTATTTCAGCCTACAAAGATTCCAGGAAAGTGACAAGAGTTTGACTGAGTCAGGATAACACAAACTATTAATTTTCTGAAGTTTCAGGACACAGAAAGAATTCCAAATTTTGCTTGATCAGCTGAAACAATTTAGGGAATAAGTTTCTCTAATTTTATTGCCAGAACTTTAGCAAAGATTTTCATGTCAACATTAAGTAGAGATAGAGCTGTATAATAGAAGACATTATGAGTCCTCCTCCATGGCTTTCCTAGTAAGGTGATACCAGCCTTGGAGAACAAAGCATCTTTCAACTTTATAGAAATCTGGAGGCTAAAAGAATGCTAAAGATTTAAAATAGATTCAAGAAAAAAGCAGGTTGAAACAGAAGCTTTACTTGTTTTCATATTAGAGTAGCTTTTCTCACTTTCCCCTTCCCAGGTTAGTTCATCCAGATCACTTTGCAAAGCTGAATTAATTTTCTGCAGGGCAACACTTCCAACTTACACTATATATATTTTAGATGCTTTCATACTGAAATGT
>VWYI01028031.1:0-22222 GCA_013399455.1 Anthoscopus minutus
CTGACACCATCAACCAACCCAGGAGGACAAAACACATCTCAGCAACCTAGGACAAGGTGCAACAGCCTTCTAGAGGCTAAGCTTCACCCCTGCTTACTTTTATTTTCCAGCTTGTGCTCTAAAATCAGCTCTCCCCCACCCTTGTCCTTCCTTCATCCCATTCCCACCAATCCTGCTCTCAAAGCAGTGGAGGAAACACAACACAGGAGCCCAGTAGTGGTGAGCCACAGGAAACCAGCTGGAGATGCTGCTGGGAGCTCACTTTGGGGTGGGAAAAGGCAGGTGTTGAGCTCTGCAGCTGAGCAGCAGGAAACACTTGGGAACAGGTTGAAAAGAGAGTTATGGGAACAGCAAACACACAACTCCAGCCACTCAGCAAACCCCCACTTCCCCATGTCAGAGCCCTCTTGCAAGAGCCAGCAGCCCAGCAGGAGGGCAGAGCTCAGCTCCAGCCACTTCAGGATATCAGGACCTGTCCTGCACCTCCCCTGGGTTTGCAGCAAATTCCTCCAGCACCTCATACCCAGCCCTGCAGGCATCAACAGCAAGAGGAATCCAAAGGCTTTTGATTCTTTGAACCAGCTACAGCAGTTGCAGGCAACATTCCAGCCACATCTAATCGCGTTTTAACACTTAATAACCTATTTTCCCCCGCTAATCCCCGGCAGCAGCAAGCTCCACCAGCAGGATGTACATCCCACCAAATCCAGCCTGGGGCACAGCCACAGGCTGAGGGACCACGGCCAAATCCCTCCCAGCACCGTGATTACAGAATTTGGTACTTTTTCAGCATCAGCTTCCTGCCCCCTGACTCCAGCAGTAAAACAACTGCAAGAAAGATGCTTGGGGGGAAAAAAGGATCATCAAACACATTACATTCTAAATAAGAGGAGAAAAGAGGGCACAGAAAACTCAATCTCTTGAGTCTAGAGACCTTCCCAAAGCATCTCCCACATTCAAAATTTATAGACTTCTCTGATTCCCTTTTCTATCTACATCTTTGTTTGCAGAATAAATTCTCTCAGTGACCATTTCAAAACAAAGGAACCTTTGTCTGTGTTTACTTGACAGCAGTGGATTAGGATAAAATAACTTGCATTTCAGAAGGGGTTTTCTTATTTATTGTTAAGATGCAAAGCCTCCACTGCAGCGAATCACCAAGCAGAGAATCCATCTGAGGAATGATTTCTGGCACACACTGAGAAACTTGGCTTTTGGAGAGAACCTCTGAGAAAGGTATTCACATACAAAAATCAAATTTTAAATGGGATTAGCTTCTGGACTGTGACATTATCCATTTCTCCTTTTCATGCTCCTGCCTCACATCTATGTTTATTTTGGTTATGATTGGCTGCTCGCACAGTTCAGGAGCCAGGAAAGCTCTGGGCAGGGCTGGGGCATTTTCATGTCTCTCTTTGAATTTCAATAGCTGAGGCTCGAGGCTGGGCTGGGCAGGTCACTCAGGGAGAAACAGGAACAGCCTCAACCTAAACTGGACCAGGGACCATGAACTTTAGCATTCATCCATAACCCAAAGGGGTTTTTGGACACAGATGATTTTAAAGCAAATGATTTTTTGACATCCCCCAGCTCTCAGCAGCCACCCCAAACCCGAAGGCACTGAAGGGTAGGGCAGCTTCCCCTGCACAGCTGAGTCTGGCAGGACATGTGGGACCAAGGAGCAGCACAAACAGCCATGAAAGCTGGGAGCAGCTCCAGGAAGGTCTGCAGGAGCTGCCACTCACTCACCACAAGCCCACCCCATTTATGCTCCAGAGCAACCCAACCCAGAGCACATGGAGGAGGATGTTGGCAGGTTCTCTGCAACATCCCTCAAATAATGAATAATGCTCCAAAGGGCACTGCCAGGAGCCCAGGTGGAGCAGGGAACAGCAGCAGGGACCAGGCTCCTTCCTCACCAGGAGCCCATTCCTAGGAAACACTCAAGCCTGGGCATGGCAAACCTGAGGCTGTGCACCCAAGAACTCTCCCCAAGCCTCTGGCCATGAGCCTGCCCAGGTTTGTGAAGATTCCCACTCCTCATCACACCAAGAGCTCATCAGCCCAGCACAATTAACCTGCTCCTCTGAGCTCGCCTCCAGCCCAGCACTGTGTGCTTAACAGCAGCTGTAACCGCCAGGAAAATTTCCTGGGTTTCCCTGGGATCAGAACACTTGTTAATTAAATGCCAGTTTGTTATTCAAACAGACCTTTGGAGACTTCACAGCACTAATAAGCAGCACATCCCATTCCTGCTCCCACCCTCCCCACTTGGATGTTCATTCCTCGCTCCTCCACATGAGCTCTGCCTGCCCTCGGCCAGGAGAGACCTCGGGTGTGCCCTCCTCAGCCTCCTGCTCCAAGCAGAGGGGTCAGACCTGCCCACAGCCTCCCGTGGGTGTGCTCTCAGAGTCTGCAGGGATGGAGTTTCCCCATCTCCCCAGAGGCTGTGACTCCCCATTCCCAGCGCACCAGGGAGGCTGCCCAGGATCCATCACCATTCCTGCCTTTTCCATGGCTGGGGTGGTTGCAGCCATCAGATCCTCCCCCCAAGAGCCTCAGCCTTTCCCAGGTGACAGAGTGGGGGGTCTGTGGTGACAGCTCCTGGCCAGCTCATTCCCTGGGGCTTGGGTCCCTCTCAGCTTTGGGGGTACTCACTCCTGGGAACAGCCACATCACCCTGGGGCACAGCCAGTCCCTGCAAACCAGTGTGAGGGGAAACCTGAACCCCAAAAGCCTGAACCAGGTGTTGAAGAGTGAGCAAAAACCTCTCAGGTTGTGCCTGCTTTGGGGACAAAGAACACAGCCTTCCTCCAGCATCTTCCTCCAGAAACAGGAGAAAGGATGCTTTGTGTTTAAAACCAGTGTGTGAGGCCATGAATGAAGCTCATCTTCCCCAATAAGAAGCACAGCAACAGCCAAATGTGCAGCAATTCATCTGGAAGCAATAGCTTGTTTGGCAAAGCCACTGAATATAGGGGAAAAAAATTGGATTTGCATCGAATTTTTGAGCTTTCTAACAAAGCAGGACTTGCCTTACCCAGTTAGAAAGCTAAGAGACCAAAACCTTGAAAAATTAGAAGTCCAAGGTCATAATTTACTCCTTTTCTTCTTTAAATGAGACCAGTCAGGCATTACCAGAAGCAACATTCAACCTGCACCAGCTCAGAGCAAAGCAGCATCTCTCCCAACCAGCAAGGCCAGCGCTCACAGCCCTCAGCAGAGCCAAAAAGGGTCAGGCAAGCGGGTGAACCCATTTACACACCTTGATTTAATCACCTAAACCCCTGAGTGTGGAAGATTTGAGGCAGGAGGGCCTGAAAAAGGAGATTTGTTTTGACCCAGATCCAGCGCTGACACTGCTCCCAGTAAACAAGAGACAGGCAAGGATGCCTGTGGATTCAAAGGTCTGGGTTAAATTGATGACAAGGATGGGAAAAGCCACTCCAAGGCATCCAGAAAGGGGGTAAAGAGAGTAATATCTTTTTCCCATTATTTCACCTCAGCTTTAGAGACCTCTGGGCTGACCCCAGGTGCTTCTGCAGGTTTCTGGAAACCTTTGCTGCTCTTTGCAGCACAACCTGCACCACACCTGAGCTGACCCCACAGTTAATCAGTGTCTCTGCCTTTCTTTCAGTTCTCTACAAACTCTTCAGGGACACTGGGGCTCCTTTGGGACAGAGGGCAGCTCTACACACAGTGTAAAGCTTTGTCACACAGTGACACCTTTAATTTCAAACTCAGCAATCTTTTCAGAACCCATCTCCTCAAAAGCCAAGTCTGGAGAAGGTTTGGACAAGGCGATGGTCTGGAGGCTTCTGCCCACTCTCCTTGTGCTGTTTTTAATCCCAAGAAGGAAGAAATCCCCTAAAACCAGACTTCCCTCAGCAGCCACCCTGGAATGTGTGCTTGGCTTGGGGACAGGAGCACAAAGCATGCCTTCCCCATGGGAACACATACCCTGACCAAGTGCAGAAACACTGAGAGCACTGGCCCTGACACCTGCTGCAGGCTGAGCTGCACGCCAGTCCTCAGAAAAGGGGTTTAATGGTGATGGCAGGAGGAACATCAGCCACGGTGTCATCCATCCAAGAGGAGAACACAAATCCAGCTGCCACAGGCTGCAAATCCATCTCTCAGAAAGTCAATTAAGAGGTTTAACACCATCCAGCTTCTGGAAACCACCACTTTATCCCTCTCCTCCTGTAGGGAAGCAGCTTAGCACTTCTTCCAGCACCTCAAGGAAAGGATTTCCTTTCCAAAATCACATCCCAAGTGAGGCTGTGGAGCTCAGATCATTCCATGGTTTTGGTACAGAGGAGGAGAAGACCACGGTGGCCTGACCAAGCCCATGTCACCCTGCTCAGGGGAGTTCAAGCTGGGCAGTTCCCTCTGTGTAATTCAGTTGATTGGAATCTCAGAGAAAAAGTCAAGGGAAGCTCAATCCATGGCAGCAGCGTCCTCCCAGAGCAAGGACAGGACGTGACTGTCCCACCACAGACGTGTCTCCTGAGCTGACTTCATGTCTCGCCAAAAGAGAGAGGTGTTAAATGCAACATAAACACACTTGCTAAAAATTAGAATATTTCTTTTCTACAGGACACTGCCTGCATAAAACCACAAAGGCTTTTTATTTTTCCCTTCCCAAGGAGCATTTTCTACTCCCTGCACACCACAAGTTCTCAAACCCACGGAGACCTCCAAGCACCTGAGCCAAATCCTCCACACATCAGGCCAGGGGCAGCTCACATAACTCACACCACTGCCAGCTGAGGGCCTGATCCCACTGCTTCCACATTTTCTGCTGTAAGCCAGGCTCAGCATCCACCCTCCAGCATTCATCCCCACTGCCTCCTCACACCTCTGGATGAGAGCGCAGCCTGGTTTGAGCCACACGGCAAAGCCTCCCTGCCACGGCAAGAGAGGCCAACAGGACCCTGAGTCATCCTGATAATCCCAAAAAAGGGCCAGGAAGGACCTGTGGGACTTGAAGATGCAAGCACCATCCTCCTGGATCCCTGGCACCGATCAGCTCCTCAGGACCACGCGGGACAGGCCGGACACGGGGCCGCGCTCACCTTCGGTGCGGATGGTGAAGGGGGAGTCCCCCAGGCGCTTGGCTGAGAACTGCCCTCCCAGGGATGTCATCAGGAAGCACAGGGTGAAAAATCCAATGCCCAGCACGAAAATCCTGTGGGAGAGAAAGCAGAGCTGGAGCAAGGTGCGATGAGGAGCCAGCTCCTCCCTCCCGGGCCAGCCCCACCAAGCTCTGCCCCTGGGGTAATCCCTTTGCACAGCAGCAGGAGAGGCTTTGGGTGTCTGGGACAATCCCAGCTCCATGCCTGTGGCTCACCCCACCCAGACCTGGCAGGGAGCATCTGTGCAGGCCCAGCACACCCCACCCCAGCCATGGCCAGACCCACGTGTGCTTCACGAAGAGCCCAGGACGCTTCTGCCCAAACCCTGGCACTGAGCAGGGGGCTGAGAACCCCCCTGAAATCCCTGCAGCCTGCTGCAATGGGCAGGCATCGAGGAATCCTTCACTGGGCTCAGGGGGGAGTGGTGGATTTGCATCTTCAGTGGGGAGGCTGAGCCAGACCACAGCTGCCTGTGCACTGCTCCACCAGGTCCAGCCCAACAACCCCAGGAACCACTACAATAAACAATACCTGTGCTCCTCTGGGAGAGAGGAGTAAAGAGAGACCTTTACCTTTCCTTCCTCCCAAAGGATCTAAAAAAAACCCTTTTAGTTTTTTTTAAATAAAGCCTTTTGTTCCCCTGTAACTAGGCCACCGGCATTGTCATTGTGTCCCCTGTGCACAAGGGACAAAGAGGGACCTGCCCCGGCAGCCCTCATGTGGCCTGGGGCCATCCCATCACTGCTTTGTTCACCGGGGCTGGCAGGGAAGTGGCTCCCAGGGCAGGATGTCTGCTGCAGGTCACTCCCATGCCAGCTCACCGGCATCTCCAGTGAGAGACTGGAGCTCCCAGCACCACTCCTGCCCAGGCTGAATTCAGGCCACCCGCTCTTCTGGGGGTGGAAGGGCTGAAGGCAAGAGCTCTGTGCCAGCCTGGTTGCTGTGCACCAGGGAGTGTAAAGCAGAGTGCTCTGTGCCAAGGGATGGATGTCTGGCCTCCTTGCACTGCTCAGAGACGCTGCCATCATCCCCGAGCCTCCAGCAGACACAGGAAAGCCCTGGCACAGTCACTGCCAGGTGTCAGTGTGGCAGCTCCCAGGGCAGCAGTGTCATCTCAGCCACCAAACCCAGGGGAAACCTCGAGGAGGAGATAAAGAAAAGACAACCCCCAGCCAGCCTCATGAAACAACAGGTTTGTCTTCTAACAGGTAAATCCTGTGTGGGACAGGGAGCTGAGGAAGCCCTCGGGGGTGCCCGCTGCCATCGCTGCCTCTCGGCATCCCCGAGCCAAAGGGAAGCAAACCACAGAGGACAGGAGCCTGCAGCTCTCCTCTATAAGCTCACAGCATCCTCCACAGGGCGCAGGACCTGCACACAGACACAGCACAGTCACCCAGGCTTTTCCAGGTGCAAAGGAGACCCCAGACCCCCAACTTAAGCATTCCTACATAGCTAAAACGCAGAGGAGCAGGAGCCAGCCTTCAACTCTGGGCTACAGCACGCCTGCACTGCAATTATCTGCAGCTGGAAAGGGCTAACAAATAAAGTGACCTGTTTCAAAGCCCTTGTTAGTGACTGGAGATGTTGTGGAGAGCTTGAGTAGCGGGTCAAGCAGCTCAAGAAGGGCTGAACTTCCCCAGAGGGATCTTGTGGAAGAGCTCCCGGGGCAGCTCCCTACTGTCCCAGCACAGCATGGCCAGGCTTTCCTTGCCTGGAAAGGCTCCTGGGCAAGACATGGCACTAGCAGGGGATCCCATGAGCTCCCTACCTCCATCCAGGCAGCTCTGATGCTGCTGTCACACAGACAGCACACACCTGAGCCCCAGATCCAGGGCAGCCTCACTCTCAGATCAAGAGCAAAGGGTTTCCTTTGCCTGCTCCAAGGAGGATCAGCCTTGCTCACAGCAGACAGGCCCCTAACTCCTGCCCATCCCCATGGATCAGGGACACCTGGCACAGCACAGCACAGCTCCCCATCCTCTTCTCACCTCCCACCTAATCAAGAGGAAAAGCAACACCCTGGGCTCATCAGCACTAATGAGCTCTGCCAGCAGCACACTCAGCACCAGCACAAACACTCCCTGACAGCCAGGCCAGAGCCGGCCTGGGAGAGCTGACCCACCTGGGAGAGGGGATGCTCAAGTGCATCACTAAAACTGCCTGACATCCCTGTGCAGGTGTGGACCAGCTCAAGTCCCTTTAATTTCTGAATGAGCTGCCCCTGGGGGGGTGGAAAGCAGTTTCTGTAAGAGATGTAAACCACTGTGCACTCACTAATCCAGGCTCCCATCCCTAAAGGCCTGGCTACAGGCACAGCTGGTGAGCCCCACAGGCAGTACAGGTGGAGCAGAGCCAGCCCCTCCCCAGCAGATGCTGATGAACCATCCAGCTGTGGCATCTGCACTCAGGCACTGCACAGACCTCAGCCCCCTCCCCAAAGCAGAACTGGGAGAAGAGTTTCCAGAGGGCTGTGCTCCAGCTCCAGCAGAGAGGTGATTGTGGAGGCAGCAGAGCGTCCCTGATGCTGCAAAGCAACGTGGTGTCCCATAAATAGCTTGGAGAGGGGGTGATCTGGGGACATTAGTGCACTGCCATTAGCACAGCCTGAGCCCAGTGCAGTCCTGGGTCTGGGAAAGGCTCTCAGGAACACACTGGAGGGGATTGCTGCACCCAGTCTGACTGTAGAGAGCTGAATTTACCCTTAGGGAATGCTGTCTGCCATGGCACTTCCCTGGCAGGAGAGGACAACAGCAAGCTGGAGAAGAAACAAGCTGAAGGAGGTGAAAGCCCAGCCAAGTCCTGCACCCCTGGTACAAAACCCACCCATGGCCCTGCCTGGTATCCCCTCCACCAAGGGGCATTTTAACAAAGCATCACCTGAATAAATACTCACACCTGATCCTGCTCTCACACCTCCTATTGACAATATCTTCATCATTATGCAAGACCTTGTTGATGCTTTTTAATCTTCATAATTATAATCTGGCAAGGAGGGATTGTTAAACACTGAGCAGAAAGAAAAAGGGGAAGGGAAGAAAAAGATACAAAGGTGATCTGTGCTCTACCATCTCCCTAGGAAACTGAATCTTTTTCATTTTGACTGGATTAGAGAGAGAGAGTAGGGGAGATGCAAGATGCTTTTTTCCTAAAAACAAACAAACAAAGAAAGGAAATTGGAGCTTTACTGGAATTGCTGTCGCTGGAAGATCAGTGCATCCAGCCCAGCAGAGCAGTGCTCCAGGGAGCAGGGAGGGTGCAGGGCTGGACTCTCAACCTGAGAACCCCAACTCCTTTACTTTTGCTGATGCTCTCCAGGTGAATAAAAATGCCTGACCCAGCCTCAGCTGAGTGAAAACTCCTTATACAGAAGACAAATTCATCACAAAGCAGGTAAAACATAACAGATCCCATATGGTCCAAATGCACTAGGTCCTCTCCCCCAGCATCAAGACTAACTCCCTGAAGACTATGGAGTTCCAAGGACCAAATAATATCTATCCTGCATGCTGGCTTTGCCTGTCATCCAATGTCACATTTAATTCATTGCTCAGGTAGAGTTCTGGTGCCAAGTCCCTCTCCACATCCTCCCCAAACTGAAATGTTCACAGTTCTGTGCTCTGGCTCAGTGCCCAAAAGAGAAGAAAGCTAAATTCATCAGGTCTTAAAAGAAAATTGGAAGTGATGCCCCAGTCATGGAGGATTTTGGCCCATGGAACTGAAAGTTGGGTGTGACCAGGAGGGTCTGAGTGCTGAGCTGAGCTGTGGTGGGGGGAGCAGCACCCAGCAGGATGGGACTGTGACACTGATGTGACACTGGGACTGTCCCCCTGGTGCCACATCACCCAGCTGGGACCCACAGGGAGAATCCTACACAGGTGCAGGGGGAAACCAAGCGCTGCAGAGTCAGGTAACATCTTTTATTATACAAACTCCCAAAAGCTGAGCCACCATTCCTACCAGCAGAAATCAGGTTAGTAAATGATCCCTCTCCCTCAAACCGTTTTTGCTTGGACAGGGTTGTGGTGCTGTCAAACTGATGCTCAGCCATGGGCACCGTGATCCATGCAAGGAACCAGAGTGAACCCTCACACTGACCATAGAAAGCCTGGATTTGGGTTCCAGCTGGAAAACAGAACTACAGAGCCAAGAGCTGAGCAAGCTGGGCCAGGGCTTCTCGGTGAATTCTTGCCTCGGTCCAGCAACATCACAAACAAGACCCCCTTGGCTGCTGAGATGCAGTCAGAGCCACCCTTGGACATTCTCGTGGTTTTCCAGATTGATCTTCTCCCTCTCCCCTTCCCTTTCTGCAGGTGCTCTCCCAGCTCAGGGCTCTGCATTGCTTTGCTAAGCATGTCTGGAGGGTGCTTAATGAAATGTTTTGGTGGAAAAGATCAGGTTTCCTGTGTGCTGTTTGCCGATAGCACCGCTCCTCCAATGGCAGCAATCCGCATCAGGTAGGGAATTGCGCCACAGGATTCCCTGGAGCAGCGAGGCTTTGCCCTGCCAGCAGCAGGGAACCAATTTCCAGGACCCCTCCTGGATTGCCAGGACCTTCTCCCACTCCTGGAGGTTATCCCTGACCCACATCAGCCGAGGATGTGGGGTGCTGAGGTTAGGGCAGCAGGGCTGATTCGCACCGGGTTATGGCTGGAGCTGGGCAGTGCCAACGCTCACCCACGCTGGGCTGGGAGCAAGGTGACACAGGACTGTGGCATGGGGGGCCACACTCAGCATGACAGCAGCATGGAGGAGGTGCAGAGGTCCAGGACACTGTGGGACAGTAAGGAGAGGGTCTAGGGAATTCCTCCTCTTGCACAGGGAGAGCCTGACTGTTAACAGCAGGGTAACCCTGCTGGTTCCAGTGGCATCAGCACTGGTCTGTACTGGCTGGAGAGCAGAAGCCAGCCCAGGGCACACGGCCAGGACAATGCAAGTTCTCCACCGGGACACCAAAGACAATCCAGCCATCACAAACCCCTCATCCACACACATCCTCATCCCTAATGGGACTTTGTCATCACCCTGTGCTCTCCCACCCTGACCCTAGGTCACTGCCGGAGATGGGATTCCTCTGCCTCAGGGGTGATGCCCAGGGCACAGGGATGCTCCAGCCAATCACTTCCTTACTGTGGAATTGAAACACAGTTAGGAAAGGAAACAGCCAGGCAAAGAGCGTTCCCCGGGGTGAGAGTGCCCTTCTCGCATCTCTCGCAGTCACTCCCTGCTCCACTCAGAGCGAGCCGGAGCCATGGGAGCCCTCACACCTCTGCCACCGCTTTGTGGCATCCCCTTAGCCAAGCTCCCCAGTCCCAGTGCAGTGCCGGGGAATCCAGCAGCAGAAATGCTGGAAAAGGCGAGCAGAGCCAGGCAGCTCCCGAGGAGAGGCAGGCAAACCTCTCCACACCCGAGTGCAAGCGAGCGGAGCAAGCCCAGCCCGTCCTGCTCGGCGCCGGGCGGTAGCCTGGGCTAAGCAAAAACGCAGCGAGCAGATCCCTCCGGTGACTCCAGACCTCCCAACACAGCCGAGAACGCTGGAAGCCGCTGGGCTGGGCTCACCCCACCTTGAGCATCGTTCCCCGGCACGTTCCCCTCTATCTCTAAGGGCTTTTGGTCCCCCTCGCCATCGAAAAACCACGCAAGTGCCAACATCTCCCGTGAGCCCGGGAGCAACCCAAGCACATCTCCAGTGAAGCAAAGAAGCCGGAGATCAAGGGCTGGAGAGGGGAATCGAATGTATGGGAGCAAAAATAGGGAGTTCCAGCAAGGGGAAAAGCAATGGGTGGGTACGGCTGTGCCGGAGCCACAGGGGTTCAGGTTTGGACATCCACCCCAGACCCACTGCCAGTTCAGGGTGGGTTTAGAAATCCCCAGCTGCACCAGCGGGCTTAAATTAGAGAAACCGAATCCCCCCGAGTATCAACATCTCCCAGAACTGTACTCAAAAAAGCCAGCGGCGAGCAGCCCTGCGATAGCCTCGCAGGCACCGGCGGCGGCGTGAACCGGGAGCCGGCAGCCCGCGAGAGCTCCAGGTCCGGACGCTGCCCCGCGGGCAGACCTGCCTGGATCCCTGCCACGGCCAGCTGGGCTCAGTGCCCACCACGCACACCCCTCACGGACACACGGAGCCGGGCCAGCCGCAGCGCCCCGCACCAAACGCGCTCCCCGCGCCGCTCCCCACCCGCAGGAGCCGGGCGAGGCGGCGGCGGCCAGAAGGAAACCCCAACTTTACCTAAAGGGTCTCAAGGTGACGAGGCATCTTCTGACCATTATCTTGCCATCCGCGTTGACAGTGATCATCGTTCAAAGTTGCGGGCAGGGGGCGGCCCCGCACCCCCCCCAGAGGCAGCGAGGGCGGCAGCGAGCGGGGCTCAGCGGGCGGGGCGCGGGGGCACCGGGGGGACGCGTCCCCCCNCGCTGCCGGCCGAGCCCATGGCCGGGCCCCTGGGCTCCGCTCCGCGCACCCCGCGCTGCGGCTCCGCTCCGCCCCGCGCCGCCCGCGGAGCCTCCGCCGCTCTCCGCTTGCCATCTAGCGGCAACGCCGCCCGCCCAGGGGCCGGGGCACGGACACGCGGAGGGGGCGTGGGGCGTGCGGCAGCCCCCCGAGGTGAGGGGATGGCGTTTTGCGGGGAGGACGGCGGGGTTTGGGCGGAGAGGGCGGCAGCATCCCCGCGCAGGTGACAGCCCGCGGCGTGGGGACCTCGGGAGGCAGGGCTGGCCCTTTGGCTAGACTAGAAATGCCACGGTGCTCGGGTGCTGTTTGTTTTGGGGGGGTTAGGAGCAGGGCAAACGTGCCTTGTGGGGAAAGGCTGGTCTGGAGTCTGACAGCAGCAGGCTGCAGCGCTGTGGTCCCATCACTCTTGTTTTCTATCTCAGCCCACGATGTGGGTCCCCAAAGTCCCCGGGTATTCCCAAAAGGATCAGGGTGGTGTCCTTGGGAAGACAAAGAAAGGGCCGTGAGAACTGAGGCAGGAGAAGCAGCGCTGAGCTCAGCAGAGGTGTTCCAGCTCTCCTGTGAAAGGCAACAAGCGCAAAAAGCCTCCCAAAAGTTGGGATTTAAAGGAGCTCAGAGAGGCCCCATTTCCATGCCCAGCCAGGATGGGTGCACCCAGCTGGGGGTGAGGGAAGGGCAGCACGCTGGGGTGAGCACAGAATGGCTGGAAGGACAATGCTGTCCCCCATGTGCTCTCTTGGCCAGACCGTGTCTGGGGGGCTGTGGTGCCCACAGGGCCCCCTCATGCCACGCTGGCCCCATGGCTGCTGTCCCTCTTTGCACTGGATGCCACCACAGGCACCATGAAGCACAGAGTGACACTGGGGGACAGCTGTCCCTTTGCCTTCCCCACGGTGGGATGCTCTCCCTGCATGGTCTTCCCCAGCTTTTCTCCACCCCATTTTCCTCTAGAGAGAGAAACCTCCCTGCAGCCCCACCTGCCTGGCCTGGCTTAGTGATCTGCTCCTCAGGTGCTGAGCAAAGTCCTCCCAGCACCAGCCACTCACTCCTCTGCACAATCCCAAGGTTTTCCCGTGGGGCTGATGAGGAGGAAATGCTGCTGTGGTGCTGCATTTCCATAGGCATCCCAGGTGCTCACACTGCTTCCTTCTCCCCACTGGAAACCAGGGGTGGCCTTGGTCAGCAAAGCTCCAGAGAGCCTAAGCTGCAACAGCACCAGCCACAAGTGAGTTCAGGGA
The DNA here is from genome assembly GCA_013399455.1 of Anthoscopus minutus. Taxonomy (NCBI): domain Eukaryota; kingdom Metazoa; phylum Chordata; class Aves; order Passeriformes; family Paridae; genus Anthoscopus; species Anthoscopus minutus. Next base: position 12,828 of record VWYI01028031.1, read on the forward strand.
CAGCAGCTGGAAATTTACCCCAAATCAGAATTTTTCCTCATGAAACAGCACTTTTTTCCCAAGCAGAAGTGAGAGGCACGACCATATTCCCCAGGACTTCTTAAATGCAGGATTTTTGTGTTCATCCACACTTTTCATGGGCAGGTGACAGGGAAGGAGTCATTGCCACACCAGGTCTGGGTAGGATCACAGCAGGATGCAGACAGATGCACAGAGTGAGGATTTGCAGGAAGTGTGGCTCAGGAGCAGCAGTCAGTGCTGTCAAGCCAAAGCCTCAGGTCACCTTGGCAAGGACACCCTTGTCTGAAGCCCATCCTGTGGGGACCTTATGGGCACAACCAGGCAGCCCCCGTGCGTGGACAGACCCCAAACACCAGCTGGGTGCTCAGTCCCTGCTATTTTAGGTGCAGCTGGGGGCATCTGGTCTCCTCTGGGAAAACCACCTGGTGTTCTTCACCTGGCCATTGGGCAAGGAGGGGAGCAGCAGCCTAGTGAAGGGGCTGTGGGGATCCTGTGATTTCCTGCCTGCTCACTCCATTCCCAGCTCCTGCTGCTCTGACAGGAATTCTCAATTCTCACCTGAGCTGTAAAACCACCTCAAAATCTGGTGCTGCCCTCCAGAGCTCAGCTCCAGCTGGCAGCAGGAGGCAGAGCCCTTTATTCCAAGAACTTCTTTCCAAGATCAGCTCAGCTCCATGGGGCTGGAAACCTTCCTAATGCACATAAACACTGCATGGAGAGGGTGGTGGAGCGCCAAGCCACTGCCTGGCTTGGGCCAGGATCCAGCTGTGCCTTCCCAAAGCCTGGGGGGGACAGGGAACATCTCACCCAGGAATGCAGACCAGGGGGAACCAGAATTCCAGTGAGGGGTGAATTCTGTGGGATGGGAACCTCTGACCCCCATAAGGATAAGACCAAGGTCCTTCTGTGCATCCCACAATCTCTGGATTGTGCCAGTCCAGCTCTTACCTGAGGCCAGGGGCAGCAGCTTCCCAGCAGGAAAAGTCTGGGGTGTCATCACATTAATTATTTAAGAATTAAGGGTGAGTGACATTGAGGGGAGAAGGGACCAGGGAGGAGATGGTGTCCTCCCATTCCTCCTTCCAGAGCTGATCCTGGGCTGGAAAACACTCTCAAAGGGTTTGGCTGTTTCTTGGGCAGGCAGAAGGCAGATCAGCCACCTTGGCTTCCTCCAGGTGGTTCCTGCAGCACTGACCAGGAAAATAAAATAAAATAAAATGGTATCTGATATGATATGATGATATGATAGAATAGAATAGAATTAATATAGAAATCTGCCCTTGTCAATCTCCATGCACATCCTGGCAGGGTGCTGAGGTCAGCAGGGAGCAACAGTCAGAATTACTTCTGCTGCTCCCAGTTCCCACCAGAATCAGCCGTGCAGGATCCATCACCCCAGGGATGGAAATGTGGCATTCCCCATCCCCCAGGGCCCTCATCCCCAAGGAGAAGCGCTGCAGCAGCCAGTCCTTTCCTTGTGCTGCTGCTCAAAACAAAAGCTTAATTAACTACCAGCTCAATGTCTGTTTAGAGGGATAAATCTGGAATCCAAGGATGGTAATAAAGTAGTGAATTATCTTCTTCGGCAGCTGAGAAGCAATAGCCCCAAAAATCAATATGCTGAAGTTATACTGCACACACACACACATTTGTTTGTTATTCCAAATTCAGGAGCAGCAGGGAATGGAGGGAACCAACCCAGCAGCCAGCTGGCCCAAAAGGAACCAGTTTTACACCAGTTAGAGCCCCAGCCCACCCACAGGTAGACATGGAGCATCTCTGGTGCAAGCTCCAGGCTGCCCCTCCACAGCTCTGCCTGTAACTGGGGCAAGGTCAAAGCTCCAGAGCATGCCCTGGGAGCTGGGACTCACCCTGCACCACTGGCCCAGTGTCCTGGCCTAGGGCAAATTTGGGAGGAAACCTCTGAATGGGGTCCCTCTAGAAAGCAAATTCAAGCAGCCCCTTCCCTCCACCGGTCTGGGAGACACCAACCTTCTTCAAGAGAAGTGAAAAAAATTGCTTATTTAACAAGCAAAGTGCTCACAGACTTGGAAAATGAATCATGTTAAGCAAAGGAACCTCTTGCTGCTCTGAAGAGATGGCAAATTCACAAAGTCCTTCCCGTGGGGTGTAGCTCAGCTCGCTCAGGCTCTTCTCAGCCCCTCCTGCCCGGAAAATGCCGCGTCCCGGGCCCCGCTGGGCCCAGCTGGGAGCTCCCGGGGTTTTTCTGGGGTTTCAGTCCAGAGCAGGGCCCATCAGCTCCAGAAAAAGAAAAACCACAGTCCAGGGGTCTTCTCTGCCTCAGCCAGCTAAAACAAGTGACTGAAGGAGAGCTCTGTCCCTCTGTCCCTGCTGCAGCCAGCGCAGCCCAGGAGCAGGAACGCGGAGGAGCGAGCGCCGTTTCTGCAAACAAACTGCAGCTTCTTCTCTCCCCCATCGCTGTCAGAACCACTCCCAGAGGTGCAGAACTTAATATCCAGCATAAACAGAACAGACTGGGGATACCAGCACTATAAAGTCACCCTAGGACACCCAGCAAAAGACCTTGGGAATTTTCAACTGATCCCTGGTAACTGTGCAACCCCGAGTCCCAAAGCTCCCCAACCAGCCATGGCTGCACAGGACCTCATGGCTTGGGTCACCACAGCTGCAGGAAAGGGATTATAAATGCAGGGGGCTGTAACCCACCAGAAAAAAAAGTTTAAAATACATTCCTGCAAAGGTCACAGATGCACACTCATCACTGCTCAGCTGGGGGCACCTCCAGACAAGCCACAGTGACAGGATTTACCTGGGCTTTTGGTGAGCAGTGCTCATGTGCTGGGGATCCAAAAGCACCCCAGGACCCTCCAGAGATTCCCCACTCCAGCCCAGAACCCGTCTCCAGTGCTGTCCAAAGCCTGGGGGTTGGATCTGCCCATGTTTCATCTTGGAGCCTCCTCTTGAGCCTCAAGCGACTGGGTCTTCATACAAAAATAATGATCCCAGAGGGGGAGAATCACAGCAAAGGCTGGAGCTGTAATGTGCAATGACAAGACACTTCCTTAAGCTCTCCCCAGCACAGTCTTGCCCTTGAGATAAGAGAGATAATTTGATTGTGAGAGCTGCAATGCCCAAGTGCTTTGGGGTTAGGATCACTTAGTCACCCAACTTCTCTGTCCCCTCCAGGCGACATTGCTGGGGACAGGGAGCTCTTTTATTGACATGAAACAACTCAGCTCCAGCACTGGCTCAGCCTCAATTGCTGCATTCATGCCTCTGCCCATCTCTGTAGCAACAAGGCAGAAAGGCTCTGAGCCTGGGCCCAACCTCCTGTGCCACTGAGCATCACCAGCCAGGGGCAGCAAAAAAACCCTAAATTTGTTCCTCTGTTGGTGTTTGGAGAGAACACTGGGCAAAAAGCAGAGAGGGGGTGGAAGTGTCCTAAAGCCACCTTTGCATCCCCGCACATGGAATGCTCAGGATCTCCCTGAGACACTGAAAAGGACCAAGAGGAGCCAGCAAAGACCCTGGGCATGGGTGGCCTTGCTGCTGCCACAGCAGTCAGTGTGGGTGCTGAAGATTCATCCAGTATCTTAAATTCCCTGTGACTGCAGCCTGGAGAAGATGCAACATTTCCCTTCAACACTTGAAATCCAGAAACACAGTTCAGCTAACAGGCAGCACTGAGAGGGCACCTGACACTGCCCTGGGGGGATTTACCAATCATGAAGGTCCCAGAATCTGTTCTCTGTTCCAGGGTGCTGCTCTCTGTTCCCCAGGGCTGCTCTCTGGGACAGTTCTCCAATTCACAGGGCTGTTCTCTGACCCCTGGAGCTGTTCTTTGGTCCCTGGAGCTGTTTTCTGGGGCTGCTCTCTGTTCCCTGGGGCTATCTGCATGGCTCAGGTCTCAGTGGGGTGCAAGGTACCACCAGGCAGACACTGATCTCTGTCCCCTGCTACCCTGGGACAGCAGCTGGGAGCCCAGTGATGATGTTCAGCACTTCTGCAGTGCCTAAAGGCAGAGCCAGCAGCATCCCAGGGGGCAGATCCAGCAGGGTTGGAGGCTGGCTGCAGCCCTCAGCAGTGAGGATGGGCTCTCAGCCCATGGGAGCATCCACTGGGGAGCAGGAGGAGCATTCCAGCCCCTGGATCCCCAGGGATGCTGCAGCCCCCGGTGCTCATGTCCTGTGCTCAGCTACTGGAGGTGCACAGCCAGGTCAGGTGCAAAACAGGATTCTCTAGCTCCTGTCAGTGCAGGGAATTTGGGAAGCTCCTGCTCTTCCAGCCTGTCAGCACTGTGAATCCTTCACTTCCATTAGCTGCTAATTTACTAATTCAGCAGAGGAAAATAATCGATGTACAGATCACTCCTCAGCTCCCAACAGGATTACGTGTTCTGAGAGCAGTGGGGAAGCTGAATTTCCCTTTCTGCTTTCCTGCTTAAATAAACTCATGCATTTTTCTTACTATGTTAATTAAACCCAGCAACGACCCCAGCTTCACGAGAAGCAAACACAAAAGGTGAAAGGAGAGCCTGACCCAGCTTTATCGGTCAAGAAGGGCTCCTGGCTCCCCAGCTGCAAAGGGAGATGCTCAGAGGAAACACGAGCTGCAATTAAAAATTAAAGAGAGAGGAAGATGTGTGCAGCAGAGAAGGGAGGTGCATTTGGATCCCTGCAGTGCATCAAGGGGCAGCTCCCGACGCCCTCGGGGAGCACAATTCCCTCACTGGGCAGCTCTGCCCAGCTCCATCCAGGCAGGGAAGAGGCAACAAAGAAGGGTCTGAGCCATGGGTAAAGGAGAGCAGCAGGGGCAGGGTGGGAAATGCTGAACCGCTGCTCCTGCAGGGGAGAGAGCATCCTTCCTCCCTTTGGGTGAGGTTATTTGAGGCTAAACACCCCAGAGAGGCCTCACCAGGAAGGGGACCAGGAAAAAAGTCATGGAAAGAGTCAGCCCCGAGGGCTGGACCTGTCCCTTTGCCGGGCACGTCTCAGAGCTGCCTCCCCGCCTCGTCACACTCAGCTGAGCACATTTCCCAGGCGGGTGCGGTCCCAGGAGGACAATACATTGCTCAGCCATTGGATTAGCATCGAAATGACACGAAAAATCCTCCGGGGGAGCCTCCCAGCCTTGTTAGCACGTTATCCCGAGCTCCTGCAGCCAGGGAGAGCCCTGGAGCTCCCCCAGCCATCCCACAGGATGGGGATGGATTTTATCCCCTGTGGAACAAGCCTGCTGACCTGGTGGCATCACCATGCACGGTGTTGGAGCTCAGGGTGGAAAGTGAAGGAGAAAAGTGCTTCACACGGGGCTGGGAAGAAAGGAGAGCTTAAACCCCCCCGACAGGCTCCTGTACCCACAAGGCCTTAGCCAGCGAGCCAGGGCTCACATCAACACCCCAAAATGAGCCCAGCAGGGCACTCACCACCCCTGCAAGGGGCTGGGCAGGGCCAGAGCTGGGAGTCACTGCTGTGAGCAGCAGGGTGCTGGAGCAGGAGGAAGGTTTAGCCAAATTAAGAGGGACAACATATATCAAGCTTTGGCTGTAATTAAAGAAAATCAAGTCAGGGGTGAGAAGAGCAAGAGCTCTCTTAGAGCTTCTTTACACAGATTTTGTTTTAATGAGCAAAACCTCATATCAACGCTGGGAGCATAAACTATTTCAGGCTCTGACAGGCACCTCCCTGCCCTCCTTTCTCTCAGATAATGGGGAAAGGGCTCAGCCAGTGCTGCTGCTGCTGCTGCTGGTCCCTGGAGCTGGCAGGAGGAGGGGGCACAGGATGCCCCTGGCAGAGCTTGGCTGCAGTGAGGAGCTGAGCCTCACCTCCCTGGGAGACAGCTGCCCTTTGGGGACTCTGGGGACAGCTCTGTGCTGGGGACTGGGACAGGGTCAGCCCCCAGCCAAGGCCTTCCACTGTCCTGGTCTGGACTCAGCCAGGAGAAGAGCAGGGGAGCCCAGCAAAGCCCAGGGTTGCCCTGGCTGCTGTGAGGACATTGGGAGCCTCCAGCTGAGTTGGGGGTCCCTTCCTCCTGCTGGGCTTCCTGCAGTCCTTCCTTCATTCCCCCTGGCACAGAGCCCCTGCCCAGCTGCTGGAGCAGATGCAGGACCTGGGCACAGGTGGCTTTTGTCACCAAGATCCTGGGAGCCTCCAGCACGTCCTCACCCTGTCAGCCCCATTCAGAAGGTGATGGCAGCTCCAGGCACAGCCCCAGGAGGTCGTGGTGCTGGGCAGTAGTTGAGGATGGAGCAGCTGAGGGCTGAGGAGGAGACACCAACCCACAGAACTCTCCAGCTCAAGGCAATTCCCTTGGGTGCCCACCAGCCCCAGCTGTGTTAAAAGTTGCTGTATCAGGAGGCTGAAAGTGGGAGAAGTCTCATTTTGCAGGCCCATCTCTGCCAAAAGACTTCAAAATTAATCCAGGAAATCCTAAACTGTCCTGAATTATTCAAATTCATGACTAAACAAATGGAAAGCCCCCAGCCATTGGCTGGGATGATGCAATTAGACTTAGAAAATAAACGTCTGGAAACCTCAGACATTCAAACCTGAGAGACTACATGAAGAAAAATGTTTGCTTTTCACATACAATGAGTCAAAATAATCTTAGATTTTTATTATTATTATTATTATTTTAGAAAGGAAATAAGCATATTTCAATCCAGTCAAGAGTGAAATTGAGTTTAACAACAAAGCAATTTCTATTAGTAGAGACAGAGGGAACAAAATATGGATTAATAAGAAACTCACAAAGAAATGTGTCAGGCAATGGTAGAATTAGGAATTAAGAGACTTTGCTTTACTGCTGATAATAAAAGCACATAATGATCCACCTCATCCCTAATGTGCTCCCTTCCTGTAACAACACTGTAAAATCACAACAGTGGAAAAGATTGGGGTTTAACTGTGCCTTCCATCCAGCAGGGGAGGGAAAGGGGTGCTGTGCTTTGTGACCTCTGCAAGAGCTGCTCCCCTTCTACAGAGCACCCCCTCTTCCCATCCCATTCCTTTTCACCTTCTCCACTCACTGCTGGTGCTTTTGGGGACAGGCAGCATCCAGCTGTGCCCTGTCCCTCCTGAGGGTCCCCATCCCAGGCCATGCAGCAACACCACAGCTTCTGTGCCAAGGTGTCACTGCTCCTCCTCTCGGATCATCTCCATTGCCAAGGATCCTTTGGTTAAAAATTTAAAGTTTGAATAGTCTTAAGCATCAAATCTTAAAGCAATTACACTGCCCTAAATCTTTATTGGCTTTAAAGATTAACTTCTCATCTTCAACAAGGCAGCTCCACTTGTTTCTGCTCAGCAGGATCACAATTTGAATATGGTGACAAAGGAATATTGATCACACCTTATATTGCTAAATGGAATTTTTTGTACCTCTTTCCATCATTTTTCTTTCTTTTCTATAGTTCTTCCCCTACAGACAAGCCAGTGAAGGTGAACTGCTGCAGGAGCTGAGACTGGAGCTGCCAGGTGCTCTGTCACAGAGGCAGGGAGGAATGCAAAACTCAATTTCCAGCAAGTCCTGTTCCCTTTGAAATCAATTAGGCGGCTCCCGAGGCCCTGGGTTGAAAAGAGACAGACAGAGGCAATCAAGGGGAGCAGCACTTGAGTAAAAGAGCAGTAAAAGCACGGAGCAATTCCCTAAAATGCTGCTGATCCATCAGCTCAGAGGGCCTGTGAAGGAAGCCAGGGCTTGAACAGCTGGTTTTGTCCCAACCCTCCTTCCCAGGGCTGGGACACACGGCCAAAGCCACCCCAGTGCCATGGGACAGCTGTGACACAGCACCTGGTGGGTTTTCCCTGGGCTTGGATCCAGCCCTAGCTTAGGATGTGTCCATTAGGGACAAGACCTCATTCCCAAAGGGCATTTGGCCCCATAATGGGGGTGTTCCACTCCTCCAGGCTCAGCATCCCCCTGGCACAACAGGCGTCCAGAAAGTGGCACCACGAGGAGCACACAGTGGCATTTGTGTGACCCAGAGGGGCCTGGCAGGGGGAAAAGCCAGCAGAGGACAGGCAGTTCCTCAGGGAAGGACGGTCTGAGATTTTTCCTCTCTATTTTCTTGCTGCTGGCAGAGCTTGTTCCCATATTTACCCACATCAAAGCTCTCTCAGAACCTCTGTCTTCTGAATTTTCAAAAGGAAGGGGAGAAAATCAGAATCAGAAAACTGAGGAGCAGTTGGAGCTGCACTTGGTCTTAAAGAAGATTGATGAATCTCCTCCTCATCAGTAAATAACCAGACTTTGCTCCTTGCCCAGAGGTGGAAGCAACCCCTCTCCAAACACCTGCAATAAGACACTTGCAATTACTGCTTTGTCTCCTGGAAACTAGTAAATAATTCAAACAACCCTGCTTTTCCTTTTTTCCCTTTTGTTTTCCATTTTAATTAATCCACATAGAATTTTGTCCTCCAAACACAATCACAGCAGCCCAGGAACAGCCAGCAGAGTATCTCATTATACAGCTTCCCAGCCAGATCCTGCAGCCATTATTAATAGAGATTTCACCAAGCGAAGAATTAATAAACCCTGATGGCAAAGGGACAAGGCAAGCACTCTGGAGCACATCAGCCCCTCCACCTTGTCCTTGCCATGGCTGGTTAGAGGTGCCAGGGAGCTGCCAGGCTTTAGGGACAGCCAAATCCTGCCTCCTGCAGCCAAGTGCCACCATCCTCTATCAGTGCTGGTGGCCCAGGAGGAGATGCCGGGTTCAGTCCAAGTGAGGGAGTCAGGAAAGCTGGCTCAGCACACACAGGTCACTGCACAGCCTGGTGTGCAGCAGCTGGCAGGGTCCAAGGGTGTGTTTGCACAGAGCTGTGCTAATCCTTCCTCTCTCTGCTCAGACCAGGAGCATGTGCCTGGAGCACTGCCTCAGCACCAGGAATTCTCTCCCCTGGGGGTGGCTTTGTGGACAGCTTCTCTCCCAAGGTGTCACTGCTCCTCCTCTTGGACCATCTCCATTGCCAAGGATCCAGGTCCTTTGGTTAAAAATTTAAAGTGTGAATAGTCTTAAGCATCAAATCTTAAAGCAACTACATTGCCCTAAACATTTATTTGCTTTAAGGATTAACTTCTCACCCCCAGGGGAGGAATTGCCCTCCCCTGGGGGTGGTTTTGTGGGTGCAGACACAAAGGCCCCCCTGAGTCCCTGCCCTGGGAGGAGAGAGCAGGATTGAGCTCCCAGCACCCCAGTGTGGGGTGAAACTCTGTGTCCAGCTGATTTGGGGGGTTTGGATCCTGCCTCAATGCTCAAACCCACATGGTCCCTGTGCTCATGAGTGTCTTGTGGTGAGCAACCATCCATCCATCCATCCATCCATCATCCATCCATCATCCATCCATCATCCATCCATCATCCATCCATCCATTCATCCATCCATCCATCC
>VWYI01028031.1:22840-85193 GCA_013399455.1 Anthoscopus minutus
CATCCATCCATCCATCATCCATCCATCCATCATCCATCATCCATCCATCCATCCATTCATCCATCCATCCAGGATCTGCTCTGGTTGACCCCTCAGGAAGAAGAAAACACCTCCTCCTTGGAGAACCCCCTGTTCCAATGGGGTTTTCCTGAGACAAGGCTGTCTGGATGGGGCAATAGACTGCAGGCATGGACACAAGGGGTCCTGAGGGATGCTCCTGCAGGAAAATTCCAGCATTACCTGGAATAACTTGCCGAGGGACCAGGCCCAGCCAGAGCAGGCTGGCACCACACCCTTGTTCTGCCCTGCTTTTCCCTGTCTGGGTTGCTCTCCCCTTGTCCCCCAGCCCCAGGAAGCGCCGTGCTGGCTGTGCAGGCTGTGATTCGCTTCAGCTCCACAGCTTCCCTGCCTTCATCAGCTGCACTTAGATAAACAGCAGTACATCCATAAGCAGCTCTAATTAGAGGTGTTAATAGCACTGGGAGCTGGGGGAAAGCACATGGAGGCGGGAGGGAGAGCAGTTGGCAATCTGAGGAGAGCCAGGGAGGAGCTGGGAGACTGGGATGTTCAAGATTTTCCCTTTCTGCCCTAGGGGGCTTGGCACAAACCCTGTGGGTGGGACAATCAAGCTTCAGGAGCCCCATGAAATTTCCAGGGAAATATCCTCCATCCTGATTATCTTGAATAATTTATGCAGATGCTGTCATGCATTCATGTTTTATGGGAGTTTTGCAAAGCCGTGGATGTTCACAACAATTCGCTCCCTTCTAGAAATCTCCATCAGAGAGGGGTGCTGGGGGCTGGAGAGGAAATTACACCTCAGGGACCTCATCTCAGGGGTTGTGTCTCTCCATCCCAGCATCCATCTCCCAGTCCCTCCTGGGGACAGCCACCCCAGGGCAGAGGGGACAGGGGGCACTGGCACAGCAGCACCGCTCCCACCATGACCCCACTCCTGCACCCACCACCATACAGCCCTTCCCAACCCTGATTCCCCAAAGAAAAGAGGCTCTGTGGAGGGACTTGGGAAAGGGTCAGTTCCCACAGCACCATTCTCTGTGCCCAGGAAGCTGCTGCACAGTGAGGCTGAGCAGGACAAATGGGCAGGAGCTGCTCCCAGGGGCTCCTCTGTCCCCTCATGGGTGGGATACAGACCCCAGTTTCTCTGGGCTGCCAGTACCTGATGGTGGGCTGGGCATTCCTGCCAGCTCCAGAACTTCCAGTGCTTTCCCAGCAGCTGTCTCCCTGGAAACAGGAAAGGGCATTATGTCCCTTTAGGAAAGGTGGGTGGACAAGCAGTGCAGCAATTCCTTCCAGGAAGGGGGATGGATGAAAGGCTCTGGCTCCTCTGCTGCCCAGCTCCAGGTGTGTCAGGCAGGATCTTTCCTCCTCAGGGACCCTCCAGGCTGTGGAGGGGCAAGAGCCATTCCCACACCTCCCCAGTGCTCCACATCTCCATCTGCTTCGGGGTCAGGAAGAATCAGTGCCTGGATTCAAGGCCACGTGGGCAACTGACAGTCACTGCAGGAAAAGCAAAGAATTTAATGGAGAGCCAACAGGGCAGGAGGAAGAAGGAGCAGGTGGTGGACAGGGGGGAGGAGAACAGATGGGAGTAAAGGGAAAATTTGAGGAAACCAAGGAGAGGTGCTCAGAGCGCGCTGGAGGAGGATGTGGCCCCAGGGGAGCCTGCCAGGACCCAGCAGAGCAGAAAGTCAGTGGTATTTAAGCAAAGACTCTGGATATTTTCATTTCCTTCTGCTCCTCAGAAGAGACCGAGGATGTCTGAAACGCAAGCAGGAATTCACCCAGAGGCACTTCAGTCTGCTTGTCCAGCCTGTAAAACATTGGAGAGCAGAGCAGGGACACAGCTCAGAGGGGACAGGAAGGACTGGCACATGTCCCCAGCCAGCCCCCGTGTCACACACTCCCACACTCCGGCTCTGCTGTTTGCTTTCCCTTCAGGGACGCCCCAGGAAACCTTTGCTCAAGCCCAGCTGCCTCTGCCTGCAGCAGCTCCCACCCATCTCAATCAGTGAGGCTGCCCCAAAACCGGACCAGAGGCCCCAGCTCCTCTGAGCAGAGAGGGGGACACAGACAAACAGCCCCAGCCACGCTCAGGGCAGCTGCTCTGAGCCTCACCCATCACACACTGACCACAGGCATGTCCAGCCTCCCCACACCAGGCAGGACAGGAGCAGCACCTGCAGCTGAGTCAGGTTTGGCCTCTGCCAGCAGCATCTCCCAGCCCAGGGAAGGAGCAGGCTGTGGATCCAAAGGCAAGCAGGAGCCTGGGGCTCACCCAGGGCCCAGCTCCCTCCAGGAGCTCACATCAGGCTCAGCACTGGGGATTTGTTAGGAGAGCCACCCCTGGGAGCAGCTGTGAGGCTGCAGAACAGGCATCAGCTGCACCAGGGACATTCTGGGGGCAGAAGCTGCTGGTTTAGCTCTGGGTGTTCAGTACAGGGTCACCCTCAGGACTCCAGAGGAAGCTACAAGCCCTGCTGGCAGCAAGTTGAGAAACAGGTGGGGAGAACACAGCTCAGCTCCAAACCCACAAATGAGCCTCTGTTTTTAATCTTTTCCAGGGAAATGGAAAAGATTTTTTGTCTGGAACAGCCAATGAAACCCAAGGAGTTGCTTCCAACTGTGAGGGGAAAAAAGAAATCCAGGCCTATTAAAAATTATGAAAGACACCTTGACAGTGTCCCTTTAATGTAATTAAAAACCTATTTAAAGTAATGCCAAATGTTTACTAATTACACAAGCACTTCATTCTGTAGCCATAATGAAAAAAGTAATTGGGATACTTTGAGCAAATCCCATGTTTTTAAAGAAATAATTACTTTATAGAAAATTAGTTACTAAATTAAACCATTCTTTACCTGCTGTTACTTTGGCTCTTTTTTCTCATTTTTGTGCAGTTCAATCCTGAAATTACCTGGGACAGATTTTTATCCTGGATAATGAACATTTCAAAGGACACAGGAAAAAAAGAGGAAATGCTAGCAGGTGCCCAAATGTTAATAGGGGGCTGGTGGACAAAGCATGGCTTGGCTGGCACAGGCTGAAATGTGGCTGCACACCCAGAGCTCTGCTGACAGATCTCCATGCCACCACCCCTCTGCTGCCCCAGCACAGCCACTGAGGCAAACCAGGGCCACCAGCTGGGGTACAAACATGGGCCAGGCCCCTGCTGTGCTGTGAATGGCGTGAAATCATCCCCTGAGGGGAGAGAGGTGGTGTTTGCCATCCTTGGAGATGTCTAAAATCCAGCCCTGGTTAGGATGAACAGTCTGAATAGCCCTGGCACACCTGCTGCTGGTGGCCTTGCTTGAGCAGGGGGCTGCACCAGACAACACCCAGAGGTCCTTCCCCACTCCAGCCCCTCTGGGGTTCTGTGGTGTCTGTAGGAGCAGGGGGATGGTGTTTAGAACCACAGCACAGCCCTGCCTGCAAACCTGGGCTCCACGCTCAGGTGCCATCCAGGTCACATCTCTGTGCCCTCCTTGCCAAGGAGGCTTAGATCACAGATTCCTCTGAGGTGGGATTGTCCTCCTGGTGACCACCTACAGCCCTGACACACACCCTGAGGTTGCCAGTGCTCCCCTGTGAACTGAGGTCAGTGTCCAAGCACAGACTGGATGGGGCCCTGCACAGCCCGGGCTGGTGGAATGTCCCTGCCCATGGCAGGAATGAGATAATCTTTAAGGTTCCTTCCAACCCAAATCATTCTGTGATTCAGAGGCAAGGGGAGGGAACCCAAGCTCTCCCACCTGTGCCCTTAATGAACATCCATCACAAGAGGTTCTCTCTTGTCTCCTCCTCTGTGGGAACCCAGGATGTCCCTGTGACAGTCCTGGGTGATCTGAGCCCAGGCCAGGGGGGTCAGAGACCCTGGCATGCAGTTAGAAATTCTTATGGCTTCGAGCTTGATCCATGGAACAAATTACCACCACTGTGTGAAGAAGTAAAAGTCACAAAAGTGCAGAGTTAGAATTCTTACTCTGGTGAGCTGGGAGCAAGATGGAGGGAACTGGGCCTTGTCCTGTCCTCCTTTCTTCTTCTTCCCAGCCTCCATCTCTTGGGTGATGGTGGCACTTTGGCATTGGTGTAAGGTAAAGGGACACAGTCTGACACAGGTGACAGCTATTGGAAAGTAACTATAAATAAATTATAGGTAGTTTATAGTATAAAAGAGAGCACCAGCCCCAGGGGAGGGCAGAGTGCCTTGCTCTGCTCTGCTGAATAGAGCTTTGCAGGCCAGGCTGAAAATGTTTTCTGATAACCAACAATAAACAACCTTGAGACTGAGAGCTGAAGATCTCAGACTTGTTTTTGGACAGCTGGGTTGGAGAGCAGAGACTTTTTGCATACTTTGGGGCCATCTTGACCACAGGAAACCCCGAGACTCCTCCTCTCCAATGCAATCCTGGGCAAGACAAGTCCCTCATTTCCACCCTGGAGCACACAGCACTACATTTTACGTGGCTCCATGAACCACCCAGCTCTTGTTTTCCAGCTGAGGTGTGCTTGCCTCAGCCTGCCAGCTTTACCTGGCTCTTCCCCAGGGCAGGCACAGGCTCTGAGCACCAGCCCACTAATCTGAGGTGACACCAGCCTGAATCCAGAGAGAGGCAGCGAAGGCACACGGTGACCAAACATCTGTGCAGGGGCTGGCTGCCAGTTGTGGGGCTGCAGGGGCCTGGGATAGCAGATGGAGAGTCTGATTGTATTTGCTGATAATGGATTAGGAGGCTTTTCTTGGATCTCCACTTTCTCCTGGTTAGCCAGTTCCTTGAGGGGCTCTGCAGGGAGGTGTTACAAGAGATTTATTAACAAGATGAAGTGCAATGCCAGGAAAAGCTACTCCTGTAAAGGGCACTTTCTCTCTCATGTGAAAGGGCTGAAGCCCACCCCATGGGAAAGCACTCAGCATCCTTCCTCCTCCAGCAGATCTGCTCCTTCCCTCCCAGCTGCTGTTTCACCAGAGCAATGGGAAAATGCTGCTGTCCTTCCTCAGCCACCCAACAGCCTCCAAAATGTCCATAGGTGCTAACAACAGCAAATATAAGCACCTTAAAAGCAAGGAAAAAGAACCTGTGGCGAGGTGCAGCTTGTCCTGAGCTTTTCCCCAGGGCCAAACTCCTCTTGGCTGCTCTGGAAACAGGGCACAAGCTCCCAGCTCTCCCCAGGGCTGGAGAAGAGACAGCAGCTCCAAAGGTGCCTGTGCAAGGGGAAAGACTGGGTTTAACAGCCCCAGGGAGGTGTTGGGGAGCTGGGTCTGAGCCTTTGGCACAGCTCCTGGGGAGGAACTGGCTGCTCCTCACTTACCTGACAGCCTCCAAAAGTCACTGAGAGCTTCCAGCAGCATCACCTGCTCCCAGCTGTCCTTCAGGGCACAAACACACAGTTCCCTCCTGGCTGAAAAGCAGATTATTTGGGCTGCCTGGAGCCAGGGGTCACATCTGGAAGCCCTACCTGGCCCCCAGTGTCCATCTGCAGCCTAAAGCTGAGCTGTTCCTGCAGGGATTGCCCCCAGCCCAGGGAAGGTACTGAAACCAAAGGTACATGTTGCTGGCCAGCAAGTCTGAGTAATCCATTTTTACCTGTTTTCCCTTGAGGCTGATCCTCCAAGCACTGACCACGCTGCCCCAGACATGGGCTGTTTTAGCAGCAATCCCACCCTGCAGGTGAGGAAGTCAAAACCTGTCCTGAGGCACCTAAGCAAAGGAGCCAGGATTAGAAATCCAAAGCTCAGCTCACCAGACTGACTCACCTCAACCACACATGGACATGGGCCAAGGTGAGACTGCTGAACCTTTAAGATAGAGGTAAGCACAGCTCCCTGCCAAGCAGGAGCTGCAGGGGAAGGAAAGGTGAGGAAAAAAGAGAGAAACTGAAGGAGGAGGCAAACAGGAAGCTAGGAAAATAAAGGAGAGAGAAAGAAGCAAGGAAAATAAAGGAGAGAGAGCAAAGCAGGTGAGCACAGGAGCAGGAGCCTCCTGGTGCATGGTTATGCTTCACTACAAATGAAATAGGAGAAAATTAGAAAAATTAGCTTTTTCTGAGAGGAAGGATACAGAGCACACCATCGCCATGTGTGGGAGCCTGACAGCAGCTCAGAACCCATGTTCAGGGAGAGCTGAGAGATTCACCAAGTGGGTGAGACTCACCAAGTGCTAGCTCAGAGCAGTTGTGCTGCCTGAGAATTAACCCCTTGTCTCGTAACCTTATCTCCCTGAGGAGTACTGTTGGACTGTCTGGTCCCTGAATGTCCCTGCAAAACCCCAGCACAGGTAATCCCCAGGGACAGAGCCCTACAAGCCCTGGATCTCCATCAGCTCGTGGGATATCTGCAACCAACAAGGCTGCAGATGGAGGAGTTACACCAGGCTGCACAGGAGCTATTCCTGCACCTGCTGTCAGACCCAAGGATGAAAAATTAACTCAGCAACTAAGCCACAATTCATCTCAGCTGGCTGAGGGCTGCCTTTGCAGCCCAGATCCAGGCACAGGCACCACTTAGCCTGGCCAATTTCCTGTGCTGATGCTTCACCCCAGCCCCTGGCAAGACAGAGCCATTAATTACAGAGGCTGGAATTGTCTTTCCTGTAGATAAGAGGGAACCAAAGGAGGTCAGGAGCTGTAGATGCCCAACAGGGGAATGAACTCTGCCAGCAAGTGCTGCTGAAGCCAGCCTTGCTGGGGTGACAGGAGCAGTGTGTGCTCATCCAACCCAGCCATGGGCGTGGCTTGGGTGGAATACAATTCCTTAGGGAGCAGAGATGCTGCCATGCTCAGGATTAAACTGCCAGGAGTAGCCAGGGAGAAGAGGCTTCTCTGCTCTGCCTTCTTCCTGCTCTTGGGAGCTCCTGATTCCCACCCATCCAGCTGCAGGTGCTTTGCAAAGGAGGTCAGGAGCTCCCAGAGGCTCCGTGCCCATGACAGGGACAGGGACAGGGACAGGGACAGGGACAGGGACAGGGACAGGGACAGGGACAGGGACAGGACTGACTCCCACCGTGCAGCTGTGACAGCTCCAGGCAGGGCAGGGAGCTGGGACCTCACCTCCTGCATTCAAGGCCCAGCAGGGCTCCTGTAACTCCCTTGCTCCTGGGCTGGCTGTGCCATCACACTGGGAGAGTCAAAGAGATACAGAGGTCACACGCATTAACCCCAGCCAGGCTTCTGTTGATTCACTTCAACACAAAAATAGCACAAGGTGCCTCCTGTTCCACCCAATATCCTCAGAGGATAATGCTTAAGAGACTCACCTTCCTGAACCAGCAGCACAAAGCTGCCACACCACAAAGAGAGGAATTTTCCAGGATGAGCCTCATCCTCAAATCCCCAATCAGAGCAGTATAGTGCCCACTGATCCCCTTCCAGCTGCCATGAACTGCCCATCAAAGCCACATCTCCCCACCCTTTCCTGTGTTCTTCTTACACTTTCCCTCTCCAAACATGTCCTCCACAGCTGGGAGGATTTGCTCCACAATCCAATCCTTCTCAGCAGAGAGCAGCCAGCCCCACAGCTCTTCCAGCTCCTCTCTTGGTTTCACACCCGAGCTGACCCCACCTGCAGTCCCCACAACCATTCAGACAGGGACAGCAGCTTCTGCTGGCTCTTAGCTGGAGAAAGGAGTGACCTTCACACATCTGGGTGCTGCTGCAGCTGCATTTGCTGGTTTGCTCCTCACAGAGAGCTGGACTCCTCTCCCAGCCCAGCAGCAATTCCTGATCTGTGTCCTGTCACAGCAGAACAGGACTGTTCACATTTAGTGCCTCTAAGCAAACATCACTTTGTTCCTCTCCTTTTGCTCTGTACAAAACACACCACAGAACACTCAATTATAAACTAAACCATCTTCCATCTCTGCTGTGCCACACCAAAAAGACTTCTTAGTGAAAAACATGAATCAACAAGAACTTATTAATGAAAAACAATTCAACAACAACAACACAGAGCTAACTTCAGAAACACCACCAGAGCAGCTCGTACTTGAGAGCAGCTGTATCCCACAAAACATTCCTGTTCTGGGTACTTCTGGAGGATGCAAGGCACCCTTTGCACACACACAGGATAACCTGCCTTCACTCAAGCCTCTCCCTGGTTCCCAGTACTGAGGAATTGGCTCACATCCCTCAGCACAAGGTCTAACAGCCCTTCTGCTATTTCTGTGGTCATTAATTATGACAACTGGGTCTCCATCAGGGTTTTACAAGCTGAAAGGTACAAGAGCTAATTAACATTGTGATCTTGGTCCCCACAACCTCCCAGCTGAGCCACAGCTCTGCCAGAAGTCTCACTGGAGAGAAGGAAGGGGGAGAGAGGAAAAAAAATATAAAGACAGAAAATCATCTTGGCTCCCAGCCCAAAACTTTCGCTTTTTAAGATGCATTTCAAGAATCTGCTGGCTGGTAACTTCCCTGAGTTACAAGAGAGGCTGCTTGTCAAGAGCTGACCTGAGCTGGATTTAATTGGGAGCCAGCTGGAATGAGATCCAAAGGGCACCTTGGGGAGGCTCCTGGAGGGTGGCAGGGGATGGCAACAGCCACCACACGAGCAGAGAGCACCCTCTGCAGCCACAGCCAGAGCCTGGACCTGCACTGGGCTCTGGTTTAGGGAAGAGCCCCAGGCTGTTCACAGCTCCAAGCAGCTCCCAAAACAGCAGTGCTGACTGGGGATTTAGAAACTGGATTAGCTGGGAGCATCCAGTTGCTAATCCCAGCTCCTCCTCTGAGGCAGCCTGTTGCCTTAGGCACAAGCACTGCCCTTCTGCTTCAAAATTCTTCTGTTTTGCAGTATTTATTTCCTGCATTAAGTTGTTTTTTTGGGGGAAAGGAATATACAAAAAGAGGAAAAATAAATCAGATATTTTCCAGCAGTATTTTCCAGTAGAAAATACTGACCAGTTTCCACATCCAAGTATTATCAATATCCTAAGCCTTTAATTCCACCAGAAACAAAACAATTCCATTTGAGTTTCAGTCAATGATTTGGGAACATTATCATTCTTGCTAAAGATAGCCCCTCAGGAAAATACTGACCATCAAACTGAACTTTTTAGCTGTTTAAAGCCAGCCAGGGCATTCCCACTCCTTTATTCCACAGCCTGAGCACCTGCCACCTTACGGCTTCATCACCAGCCGAACAGAAGTTTAATTTTTAATGGAGCAACATGACCTTTCTTTCCCCTCCAAATGAAGTGACACATGTTCACACAGAGGAAAAGCAAACCACAGCATGACACGCTGTGAGTTCAGACACAGAGAGCTCTTTCTGTGCTCTGCACAGGGCGAGCTCACAGGTTCATCCTCACAGACCAGCAGAACCCAAGCTTTGCTGATCCCTCAGTGTTGCTACCTATCAACACATCCTCATTTCAGAACTCCTGGTTGCCTGAATATGAAAAGTAATCCTCTTGTTTTCCTCCTACATATTTTAGCACTCCCCTCTGCTTCCCACCTGGCTTGTTACCAACCTCTCCTCACCACATGTTGCTACAGCCTTTGGCTCCCTCACAAACTGAAATCTTTGGCTTTGATCCTGCAGTGAATCCAGACCCACAGTGGGGGTGAGCTGGTGTTGGAAAGCCAAAAAAGACCATGTATATATATTTTTTCCCCCACAGTTCAGACTGGGGTGTGTAAAACTGCCCAGTTCATGCCCTCAGAACCCCTTCACCAGCCCAGTCACCAATGCCAAGGAAAACCTCCCCTGCCTGGTGAAAGAAAAATTTCATAGTGGGTAAAAAAAGGGTCTGGTTGTCCATGACCTTGTGTCAGGAATGCATCCATCAGCTCATTGTTCCATCCACAGCAAATCCACTGGGCTCCCCAAGCACACCTGATTACCAAGGCAGGTGGAGCTGCCCAACACCTGAGGCAGTGCCACCCCCAGCAAGGGCACAGGCCCAGGGTACCCAAACAAGCACCTTCACTAACAGCATAACCAACACACCAGGATGTGCCTTGGCACAAAGGTGTTTCATCCAGGAAAGAAAAATGAACTTCCCAGCCTTGAAGCATTTCAAGCCATCCTCCTCTCACAACCACCAGTGGTTTATTTGTTTGCTGCACAACAGCATGAACATTTCTGCCAGCTAGCAAACTTAAAAGCCAATTGCTTTCTGCATGAAGTGAAGCCCAGTGTGCATGATGCCCTCTCCTTCCCTTGGAGTCATTTTCCTTCCCCTGTCTGTGGAACTGGGAGTGTGGGCAGGCGCTGATCCCACGCTGATCCCACTGAACGCCCGCGGGTGCTCAGCCCTGTCCCTGCCTCTCCCTGCCAAGGGCAGCCCTTCATGTCTCACTGACACATCTAAGAATCAGCAGAATTAAGCTCTTGTGAAGTATAATTATTATAATTATTCATAAATGTCACCAAGATGTGCCTGTGATCGCTGCTTTCTCTCACTTTGCAGCGGGGTAAGGGTGGCAGATGAATGCAAGTGCTGGAACAGTCATTTTTCAGGCTCACTCGTGTCCTATTTTCTCCAGAACTTCCAATTATGGCACAGGTGCCTGTTGAAACCCAGCCCAGGAGGGATTCAGGGAGGAAGAGCAGCCACTTCCATGGCTGGGTCACCTACATACAGAGAAAACACTGAAATGGAAGCACCAGCTGAATGTGTTGGGTTTGCCCTGTGTTGAGCTGAGCACAGGAACACACCACAGAGGTGACCTGTGCTCCTTACAGATGTTTTAAAGGAACAGGTATAATGGGAAGAAAGGCAGTTTAAGAAGTTTGGCCTGCAAATTTTAGATGAGCATTTGGAGAAATTCCCACGAGGAAAAAGGCTGAGCACTCACTGCTGTCCTTCACCTGCACTTTCCTCCATCAGTCACACATTGGGAACAGAGCAGGGACATTCCAGCAGCTTCTGATTCTCTTCACTGCCTCTGATTTCACTCCCAACACTCAGCTCAGAGGTATTTCCAGCTGAGGAAATATCTCCTCAGCATCATCACTCAGCTCAGGAGCTGTGGAACAAATGCTCTGTTAGTCACAATTTTGTGAGCACAAAACAAATAATGATGTATGGTGGCAAAGCTCCTTTCAACAGCTGATTACACAGATAATAATCTGTTTGGTTTTAGGTGTTTTAGGGGTTTTTTTACACAGATTAATAATCATAAACTCAGCAGGTCAGGCATTACCACAAGATGAGTAGCTCTGACAACAAGCACTGCATTTAGAAAGGATGCTTAATTGGAGCTAATTTCACTAAGTGACCTGAAATAGCAATTTCCTTTTCATATGACAGAATGACTAATTTTTTATTTTTCTTCATTTAAGGCACAAACCTTCTATTTTTTCCTGCCTTCATGATTAACTTTGAAGTGCAAACTCCTGAATGTCCTTTTATCCAAGATTCAAAGGGCTGTGCACAGCAAAAGTTAACCTGCAAGGTTCTTTTCTATTTGTTCACATAAAGGATTGTACAGTCAGGTATTGAATACTGATTTTTTTCCCTCAGAAATCAGAATGCTAAGGCCATCCAAAGATCACACTGGTGAAACCACAGTGGATTTTGGCCCATCTGCAAATTACTGTATCTCGAGGGAAAACTGCAGCAGGCAGAATTCATCTGTATTGGCCTCCTCCTTGTTACCCTGAGAATCTTCACCTGTGCAATTGAATTATTTCATGCATTAACCAGACAAATGAGAGGCAGCAGAGCTGCTCCCTGCTGCTCACTCCATTCCCCTCAGTTACAGGATAGAGCCTGCACTGAATCCTGACTTTTAGCCTTGACAAAGCCCTCCACAGCCACATTAAAATTTAGATAAACAGAACACAAGCACTCCATGATTCTGATTTTCTGGAGTCTTTCAGACAAGACTGCTTGAGTTGAAAGGAAAGTAACTGAAATGGTGGGAAAGGATACTGGAAAAGGAAACAAACCAAAAAAAAGCCCCAAACTAATGTTCAGACACTTCTCCTCTCAATAACAGCATCGTTCCCTTAAGATGGGCTCTCAGACAGGACAAGGGAAGAGCTAAGGCTGAAGCAGTCACTGATTTCCCCAAGACACCTCTGGTGTGTGTCCAAACCAGAATGAAGCATTTCCAAAGGACTAATGTGGTGGGTTTAGAGCTGGTTAAACTCATTAGTGTACTTATCCATTTTTTGCTGTGAGATATGATTTAGAAGGGCAAAAACAGGCTCAAAACTTAAAGACTATGAAGAAAGCTTTATTAACAGAACTAAAAGAATAGGGAAAAAAATCAGATTGAAACTTTCAGAACACTTTCTTTCCTCCTGCCTACCTTTTCTCAACTGACAATGTAGAACAAAACCTGGGATTTTAAATCAGTTGTTACTTCTACAATAGTCTTTTTCAATAGGTTTTCTTCCTTCTTCCTAAATACCAACCAATGTCAAACCAGCACAACTACTTAGCCCTAAACCAAGCATTCCCCTGGGCTAGCTCTTAGAAAGCTCTTCCAGGAGCCACAGGTTCAGACTGTGTCTCCCTCTCCTAAAACAGGGACAAAAGCAATCCCAACAACTCAACGAGCCCATTAACAAAAACAACGTCTGTAATTTGCTTTTATTTGCATGGCTGTGACCATGAAAGGAAGAGCCAGTACACTCACTTGAAATCAGCGTTTCCATGAGGGATAATCATTGTGTGAGCCTGCTCTCAATTACCACCAATTCCAACCCAAAGACACCTCTTAAAAGTAAAAACGTTTCCATCATTTCGACCTCTGCAGTGTCAAAATGTAAATAAAAGAGAAAGGAGAGCTTGAAGGAAGATTCTCAACAGCTGAGATAACCAACTTAACAGAAGCAGTATGAACTAAACAGAAATCTCAATTTCCAATGCACAAACTCAACTGAACAAAGCACTCCCTTCATGTGCCCACTGAGACTAATTCTCACTTCCAGATTTGCTCTTTATTGTATTTCATGGATGCTTCCCTCACTCTTATTGGTGCTTCTGTGTGGTACTAACACAACCTCTGAAAAGAAATTTATCAAGGCACCTTCTGAATTTATCCATGAAAATCACAAGAGTCTCAATCTTGCTTTTGAACCAGCATGGTATTATCAGAAGGGCAAGGTCCTTGTAAAGCATCAAACTTCCCAGTTCACTTCCATCTCTAAATTGTCCCATCTTTCATTATTTCTGCCTGCATGTTAGTGTTAGGGATCAAGGAAAAGATAGTATTAACTGCTGCTGCCATTCAATTAACATTTATGGGTCTACAAGGAAAATAGAGGTGTGGATAAAGCCTTCAAACACACTTTTCACCAGGAAAATCAATGGTTGTGATTGTAAGGTCATGTCTTGACTAACACACTTGCACAGTTTGGGTCCAAGGTGGGAATTATGGCTCCTAGCATGATGCTGAACATTGCATTTCCTATTTATACTGACTGCAAACAATTCATGTTTGCCCTAAAATACAGGATTTAGTGCTCTGTTCACACACCCCTCTGTGCATCAATTATAGGTTGGAGTCCAGGGAACCACATTCCTCAGCTTAAGGAAACTTGTGGAATGCCAAGAAGGTCCAGAGGAAATCTGTCTGTTTACTGGCATGTGGTCCTGAATTTATGGCCTTCTATACTTAAATTATTTTTCCATAAAATCACAGCAAACCCCACCAGGAAATTTTCTCACCAGTGTATTTTAAAATGGTCACAAAACATTCAAAGAACTTAGCAGCACAAGATTTCTTGTTTTTCACAACTGTACCACAGAAGGGTTTCTGCTAAGATAGGGATGTTGATTGAGGATTTTTGGGAGTTCTGGTTGTTTGGGATTTTTCTTTTTTTTTTTTTTTCATATCCCTTAAGAGTTTAGCAGTACCTGCAGAAAATTATAGATTTAAATTATTTTTAAAAAATGTTTTTATAAATGGTTCTCTTCCTTATCTCAACTTGCTAACATATATTGTACCTAATTAAATTAACACAACAGAATTAAAAACACATCATTAATTAGGAAGTAAGTCCACAGTTGTAGAAATTCTCAGTCCATGCATCCAAGTATCAAAACGAAAACCAACTGGCAAGACAAGATACAGATATGTTTATATGAGATTCATTAAAAATTAATTTGTAGCATCTTATTTGGCACTCAGATGTCAAGAAAAGCAGTTTTCATTTCCTGATTAGCATTTGTTTGAAAAACTTAAGGATGTGATATGTCAAGATATTAAACCTTTGTAACACCCTAAGAGAATGAGGGGAAAAAATTGAAAGAGAACTTTTTAATAAACCAAAGCAACTCTGTGTATAATTTTCCTTATAAAGATGAAATATCTAATATAAAACAATCCCACAGATAAAGCAAAAGCCTTTTTTTCAAATCTCTCTTAATTTAACAGTCAGCCCACAATTCTGATTAACATGAAATTGTTGAAAGGCCACTGAGGTGAAATGAAGGGGGTGCAGCCTCATGGTTGATAAATGCTAATTAACAGATTAAGAGACAGAATCATAAATGGATGTCAGTGTTACTGTTCTTTATATTGCTACACCAAAACTTTCAACCAAATCAACAACTGTGTACACTGGAGAGGATTTTTCACCTCTTGGCACATTAAAGAAACATGAAAAGGTGAAAAACAATCATATGTCATCAGCAGCCTGAACAACCGAGACCTCTCTCTTCAGATCAAATGTCAAAAGCAATGCTTATATAGTGAATAGTAAAAAAAAATAGCTATCCATGATGCAGCTTGGAGAATATCATGATTTCTTGTAAAATTTGTCATAGAGCAATAATACTTCCCTTTAATGATCCTATCATAGAGTAATAATACTTCCCTTTAATGATCCTGCTAGTTCTGAGCAGCCTTCTAAGATTATCTGATACTGAGTCAGACCAGAACAAAGGAAAAAAAGTGAAGCATCAGATTGACAGAGGTTCTGAAAACTCCCAAGTCCTTGTACATCAGTACCCCTCTGAGTTGGTTTCAAAAGGCTTTTTGAAACTACATAAACTTAGCACTTTTAATTTCTAATACAATCGTTCATATAATTCTTTTATGGCAAATGAACATCACAGAAGTTCATCATTAAAAGAGACCAATTTAAAAAGCAATCTCATGAGAGCCATAACTTACTCACAATTAAATTGTTTAAAATGCACTTACAAGTTACTCATCACCACAAGACCCAAAAATCTTTTTCCCCCCAAATACAGTGCAAGAAAAAACTTCTTTGTGTGAACTTTCAAGTCTTTCTGCTCTCATTAATGTGATGGGGAAAACAGGGCACTGAAAGGGTTTGGGGAAAAAAAATTCAGTAATTCCCTATCTGGAAAAAAAAAAAAAAAAAAGCTCTTTATCCCTTTTGGTACTCTGCAGAAAATAAAAATGTGCAGCAACAAGAGAATTTTAATCACTGGCAGCATCCTTTAATCCACACCTTTGTAGTGCTCAGTATATTAAAATCGTATGCTTCAAATTGCAGGGTAATAGGTGTGGGTGAGAGAGAGGCTTTGCAGTGCTGCTGGTCCCATTAATCACATATTGATTGAACACTGAATGCTTTTTCAGGCTGCCTGACAAATTGGAATGGCTCTGGTAACCCCTCACTCAAATACATGTTCTGCCTCATTCTCTTTTACATCATTCATTAAATCTCCTGGGAATACACACAAGGCTCTCTCTCCTGGTTGTCCTCACAGATTTCTCAGCTTGCTGGATGTTCAGGTGCCCTCTAATCCCCCCCATTAACACCTTGCTGATCTCATAGCAAAAACCTGTCTTGAATTTAAAAATCCCTTTCTCTATCCCTGTAAAAACATCCCTCTTGGCTGCTGGGCTGTGCACAAGGAGGGCTGTGCTCCAGACACTGCTCCTGGAGAGCAGAAGTGACAGCAAATGTCACAGGAGATGCCACCCTCCCTCCCCAGGGTTAACCTTGGGAGCTCCTACACGGTTACAACACGTGGCAGCTACTGACACATAACCAGTCCAGCCTTTTTGAGCTTGTTGTTAAAGACAAGACATTAATATTCTCACTGGGCATAAAAGAAGGTTGGTGAACAGTACTTCTCTAAAAATAGCTCCATGGAGTGTCTAAAAACACCTTCTCAGTGTTCCATGCCTGCTCTCTGCCCACCAGACAAACACAACTGCAAGTAATTCAGAATTTTGTGTCAGCAGATAAAGGTGAGCTGCAGTCACTGCCTGTTACATCATCTATAACAGTTCTGGAATAAAATGTAGGTATTATGCCAGTAACCTTGCTTTCCTACTTGGTAGAGTAAGATTACAGTTCAATTTTCCCAAAACAACTTAGGACAAGTGTTTCAGGTTATGCAGTAGAATAAACACTGCAATATTACTCTGACAGTTCACATTCTGAGACTACTTATATTTTTAAAAGTTGTCTTAGTGCTCCCATCACAGATTTTCATCATTTAATGAAGAAAATGCCATTGAACTCAAAAGAACTACTTGGGATTCTGGGAGGGAAGCCATGGATTATGGTCCTCCATGGGTTATGGTCCTTCATAAAGCACTGCCCTGAGGAAGGTTCAGCACCTTTCCCAACACAGTTCCATTCTGAGATGCTGAGCCAGAAGCTGTTTTCCATCATCAATATTTTACAGGCTTTGAAATCCCATCCTCAAGATGGCCAAGGGTGATTTCTTCAAATTCTTGTAAAATCTATCATGTCACACTATAACCTGATCGACCTCCTTACAAAAAAAATTAAAAACACCAAACCCAAAAAAGCCCAAAACAACAAAAAAAAAAAACCACAAACCAAACAAACAAAAAAATCCCCTTGTATCTGACAACTTAAGCACATGAAATAGACGAATAAACAAATGGTTGGAAAACAAGGAGCTGAGGGATACAGAAAAAGGCAACATTTCCCACAAAAATACCTTCTCACATCTAATTGTTGAAAAATTCAATGCCAAATTGATTTCTCAACTGTGTAGACATGACCTGCAATATAATCTACCTTATAAAAATATCACTCATTCAATACAGAAATTCAAATGTCTGCAGAACTAGAATATAGGAAAAACAATTTAAGGGACAAAACCCCAAACTAATTCTGTAGTGCATGGCAGAGTGAAATTAGGCAATTACATTCTGAAAGGGACATCTCAGAAGAGAATTGTTCAATACATGGGTCCCTACATTTCCTTCCATTTCCAATATCAGATTTTTAACAACACAATACCACGCTCAGATGCTCAAGGCAAGGAAAAAAAGCCTTTCAAACGTGGCATTTTTTCCCTCCTGTTTCACATTCAGTAGGACTGAAGTAGCAGCTTCCTCCATCTCATGCTCTGCAGGAACTTATCTCTTTCACCTTTCCACACTTCCCCAAACTGTGCCTGTGCTGCTCCTCCTGGCAGGGCAGGTCTGGCCCAGGGCTCAGATGCTGCTGTAGTCTGAGCCACGGGCAGCCAGGGCTGCTGCTGCTCCCCACTCCACAGTGAAGAAGGTGATTGTTCCAAAGAATCCCACGAGCACCATGATCAGGAGCTGCCACTGCAGCAGGAAGTAGTTGCTGTAGAAATAGGCAACTGCAGCACAGATGGACTGAGAGGAAAAACAAAGTGAAAAGATTATCAGTGGAGATTTCCAGGCTGGTGCTGCTACAGAAGGATTATCAAACTAACATAGATACAGTTTAATATGAAGCTCTCAGAATGCTTTTGTAGTACACAGAGAATCTTAAGGCTTCGTTATACCTCAGCATATGTCTCGGCATGTCCCACAACAGATTTCGTTTTCACTTGTTATTTAAACAGCACTCAACTGTAGAAAACGAACACCAAACTCCAAAGTGTTTGTACCATTGCAAGCTGGTATTTCAAACTGGTAAAAACACTACCAAAATCTCTGGTATTTCAAACCACTTTGTCTAGAAATAACACAGACAAAGCTTTAAGATCATAGCCCAGGAAACTGTTTCCAGCTTCACAGAAGTGTTTTATGCCAAAATTCAGGATGAAATAATTTGCAGAAACATTTTTCTCAGCTCATTAAAAAGCCCAACCCAGTATTTCAGTAATATCCCAACAACCCTACTTCCAAAAGGCTGTGTTAGATAATACCTGAACAAACTTAAAGATGGCAAAGGCAGGAGCACTGTCCTCTGAATACAGGAATCCCAAAATACTGAGGAGCTGGGTGTTGAAGCAGCTGTCCCCCAGCCCCAGCAGGAAGCTGCAGAGCATGGCCACCTCTTTGCTGAAGGAGAAAGTAATTCCAATTTAAAAGCCATTCATTCAAACAGCTCACACATCTATGAACTGTTTCTGGCAGATTAATTTGGAACCTGCAAATGGAAGAAAGCTATCACACTTTTAATTTCCCTAGAAAAGAACTGGGAATGCCTGACTTGGCAAAAGGAGTCATTTCATCAGCTTTAATTTCTTGAATGCCAAGACTTCTGTTACTGTTACCTACAGTCAATTCTACACTGAATTAGAATCACTAAAATAACTCATTTTAGTGCTTGGAGCCACAAAACCCATACAGCAGTGATTAAAAGCTAAGGCACATGGTGAGTTCAAAAAATCTGCAGGAATGTTAGAGAAATACTAATTCAGTTGGCAGAAAAATACTCCAGCCAAGACCAGGCATAAATGCTTAAAACTGCAAGTTAGGAGCTAGGTCTGCAAAACTGACAGTACAGGATTTTCACACCAATTAGTAAAAATACAGCCCAAAAGAAAGTTTTAATGATGAGGTAAGAAAGCTTTCTATATTCTTCCCCCAAACACTGAGTGCTGTAGGGGACAGGCTGCAATCAGACCAAGTGGAATTTGACAATAAGCACTGGAAGACTTTGGAAACCAGTGCAACAGGGCAAAGCTGGTGCTCCCTGATATAAAACTGGGCCCAAGACTGTTATAAACTGAATTCTTAACACCTACCAGAATAGATGGTATATGTCTTGCTATTGTGCTACATGTCAGAAACATCAGCTGTCAACTGACACAACTGCTATTATTCATCCCCAGGCTTTCTATTCTTATGCCATTCAAATTCCTAAATTGGGTGCACACTGGTGGAATAACTACCTTTAATAAAAACAGAATTCCTGAAAGCTTTTTCTAGGGAGTTAGTCACTACACAGAAAAAAACTTCAAGAAATTTTCTGTAGAGAAACAAGCTGTTTATGCATATCCTGAGTTACAACAGCCAAAGGCAAAAAATCCCACATACCTTGGAACCATAAAAGCAACTTGATCTGTTCCTTCCATAGGAGCAATGGGGGCATCATTTGGCATGTTGAAAAAAATTAAATAAAAGGCTATGAAGTGAACAAGGATGCCCAGCATCACCACTGGGTTCCTGCCAGAGCGACTCTTCTTGCTCAGCAAGCCAAAGATTCCTCCCCCTGCAGGAGCAGAAAAGAGGAGAGAATCAGAAGTGAAGATTTAAATACTGACAATTTCAATTATAAATGCTACCACATTGGATAACAAAGATTGACTGACATGCAAACAGCCCCAAGGAGTTTGCCAGGGAAATGGGGCAGGAGATTGATCAGATGGTTGCTGATGAACATATTTCACCTTTTGGCAAGCATTTAACCAGCAGCCAATTTCCTTCAGTATTGCAACAGCATTAGGTGAAAATGGACAGGCTTAATTCATGATGCATAATTCAATGATTAACAGTGATCAGCTCTTAATTGCAAAAACATGCAACTCAATGGATCTGAGCTGCTAATGAACAGTGTTTTTTTTGTTAAATACCTCAGTACTTGAGTCTACAGAAAAAAAGAAATATTTACTTAATGAATATTGCCTGTATCCAAATTTATTCAAATATCACATCTCATTTAACACAAGCAAACTTCTTAAAGAAAGAAATCCTTAGTGTAAGCATTTATTCAAAATTTTAAAAATTATATCACTCCAAGTAATAAAAATGCAAACATAATACTATTTCAAAATAGCATTTAAAAGAGTAAAATGGTGTCAATTCCCTAATAACACTGCAGCTCAGTGTTTCTCACATTTGAAGTCTGTGTATTCCTCCACATTAAGCCAAAGAGAATGCAGAATATTAGAATTGGTCTACATCCACTTTACACAGTGTAAGGTATAATTCACAGTGCAGTAAGAAACCACAGTGCCAAATATATTGCTACTATTTCATTTTGTGTTCATACCATTACTGCTGGAAGCTCAAAACACACTACTGAGTTAAACACAAAAATATGCCTTTTTAAATAACTGCATCCTTTTTGTTGTCAAAAAGTAGCAAATTTAGACTCACCCAAGATTTCTCCTACACCAATAAAAATACCAGAGAGACCAATCAGGCTTTTCTCTTCACTGCCAAACCTATTCACAGCACCAATGCACGTTCCATACACTCCAGAAAAGAAAGTTAACACCAAACCTTGGAAGGAAACCAAACAGAATTGATAGATGCACTCTCTTAAAAGTCAGGAAAAAATCTTTATGTCTAAAGATTGTTTTCCCCTCAGTCAAATAATATATTTAAATGAGATGTGGGAAATAAAACAAGGAGGGAATTTTTAAACTATGTAATTGCTGCTCTTCTATACCAGTTCCCAAAAGCCAGATTAGAAAATTGTCACTAATTGGTGTCACAGGTACTCAGGTTCAGTGCTGCTACTCTTCACCCAACACCTATATACAGTTCATATTTCCACTTAATAGAACTTTGGAATTTTATCAAATGAAAAATTCCACGTGAAATAACACAAAGTAACTGAAGAAATAAAGCACAATTTCATTTAAGGATTTCCCCCACTTCAAGTTATGGCATTCCTAGAAGTCCCTGCAGCCCCAAACACCAATAAGGAGTTAAGAACCCTAAAATGAACTTTTTTTTACATACATAATGAATTTAAACTGAGAAAGGACAACTGCTATTTGTTTTAAATCCTCGTTCTTTCTTTCTTTCTATTGCCATTAGTGTGAGGAAAGGTGACACCACTGACCCAGCTAACATGACCATGAGCAACCATTAGTTGGTATAAAAATACCAACTCAATAAAAAAGTGTATTTAAAATGACATAAAATGTTATTCCTAAACAGAGAAAAATAGCTTAAAATAAATCTTTCTCATTTATATCCTTTGCTTTTTAGCTACAGCCAAATGCTGGTACAGCACACCCTGCCCTGCCTGGATGAACTGCATGGCTTCAAAAACAGGAGTGCACTTGGAGCATCTTAACCTGGCCAGTAATTTTGGAATAAAAGCCCTTGCTGGCCTTAGGGAATTTTCTGTTTTCCTAGAGAAAGTAGCTACACCAACCGAGATCCAGAAGATGGCAGCAGATATTTTTTTCCCCACTCTGGACTGATTTATTTTTATGCCACCTGTAAACCCAAATTTCAGGATATTCAGGCCAAACTTGTTTGACTTCCTTCCCTTGTTATCTTGCTCCACATTCACATCCCCAGAGGAATTAATGTGAGTTAATCTGGATTAACACAACACTAGAGATGCTGGGAAATAATCTGTAACTCAGTGGCTAGAGCAACACAACTCCAGAGCTACTTCTGCTATTTCTCTGCCAGGAGCTGCTGTAAACTGCAATGTTTATATTTTGTTCACATCTAAATTCTTCTTTTCACATAACAATAATTTTACTTAACAGTGACTCAGAGCTTAGGGTCTGAAAGTGCATCTATTTTATAAAAAAACCTAATTTAACCATGAATAAAACTACATTTGAAGCCAAATAAGGAGCAAGAATCCCACCAAAAAAAAACAACTCAAGGATTTTATAGGGTTTTTTTGGTGGAAGAATCACTTATATGGCAAAAATACATTTTTATTTTACAACTCATAAATTGGTCCAAGGATGGCAGACCAAGTTTAACTAAAACTAACTGTTTTGCTAAAAAGAGTGAGAACTCTTGCCACAGAATATCCTATTGATAAAAACAGTTGAAAATTACTAAGCTGGTTCCCAACAGAACCAAGAATAAACTGAAGAGCATTAGGAATCTCCCATGCCCTAATGAAGGTGTGATGTACAAACATTCCTGTAATTCAAATGCAATACAACTGCATTAAACAATCTCCAAACTTTTGACAGTGCAACATCAAACCCCATAAAAGCCAGCTCTGTACATTTTGCCTCTCACTTTGGGACCCAGCACCTGCAGATTTGGATGCACACCTCCTCCTGTACAGAAACACTCCCCAGGACACAAGTAACCCAAAATTAACTAAAATATCCAAGTAATGTTTGCAGAGATATGGGTTAAAATTCCAAATAATGCCCTGCCACTGCTCCATGGTGAAACCCTGCTGGCTCCATACCTGTGTAAGCTGTGGTAACACTGAGAAGCAGCATCTCTTTGGTGAAGCTCAGTGTAATAGATTTCTCTGTAAAGAAATAATAAAGAAAATTAATAAAACTTCTGAGAATACCACTAAGATAATCTACACTTACTTTTGCTCTTTGCTTAAGGCAAAAAATGGTTATTATACAAACTGTGTATTAAAGTTTTATTTACTGTTTATTACAGCAGAGTGCTAAATAAACTAACCCCAACCTGCCATTTAGAAGAAATGTGCCATCCTTAAATTAGATTTTGTAAGAAATGCAGTGGGGGAAATATTGAAGAGAAGATACAAAGTTTTCAATTATCAGACAATTTTCTGCTCTCTGTATTTTGGTACTCTCAGTTAATGGCAACTGTTTCCTGAAAGAATAAATAGATTTTCATTGAAGATCCCCACATCCTCACAACAAACTTAACAGTCTCAGGCAGAACACATCAAGCTTCAAAGGGAACAGGTGCCTCAGTTCTAAATTGTTATCTGGTGACAAACTCAAACAACCTATGACTTCTTTTTATCTTCATATGTTTGTTGATTTTTATTTTTCAATCTCACTGCCTTTCCCAAGAAGTAACCTGCTCCTTTTGTGCTCATCTGTGCAAGGATGCTGTTGTAAAGCAGTTTGGATCTGAAATCACATCAAAGGCGAAACACTCCAAGTCTCTCCTGGACTACTCAGGTTATGTGACTGAAGTGGTTTGCACATGATCACATCATCAGCACAAACACAGAGAGCTGGCAAGGAGATGCCAGGTTTTGCTGAAGCAACTCTTATGTGCAATTGTACTTACTGAAGGCAGCCACTGCTCTCATCATTTTGTTTCGTGCAGACCTGGTAAACAAATTACTTGGTTAAAATGGAAGAGAATAACCCCATTTTATTGCTGTGCTGGATGGCACCTTCATTTTTCAAACCTTCTGTACATTTTCCAGGCCTACACTATGTACTGGAATATGCCAATGTATTTTTAAAAGTTTCTGAGATCTAAAGTAACCACAAAATCTATCTGCTGCCTGCACTAGTGAGTGCTTGCTTAACAGAATCTTTCTTTTGAACATTTTTAGCTTTCAACATTTTTTCCACAGGCTTGCTCACAGATGTTTTTCTAATATTTTCATTGTTGTTTAAATAAAGCAAAAATATTTAAGCTGATGCCTCAGGCAAAACTGCACTGAATCTGTGTAACTGTGCATTTCTAATGTATTTATAAGGGTGGCATATATATTTAGAGAGGATAGAAAAAACATGTTCCAGTCTGTAAAACAACCTATAAAAAAATGAGTATTTTCTGTTTATTCCAGCCTTTCAAATGGGCTGAAGAGGGCAAGATAAAACATGAAAGTGTTTAATAGTAATCAGTGGAGAAGAGGTGAAGGGTATCTTTAGCAAGGCACTTCCTTAACAAAGATAAAACTACATGTGCAGGACTGAACTTCACCCTTGAGAATATGCCATATCAAGAACATTACTTCTCATATATTCTCATTGTTAAAATACAGACACTTTCCTATTAAATCTGTGAATCCACCAGGCTGTTGATAACATTCAATGTTTCCAGCACAGAGGGGAAGTAAATGTACAGTGTTCCTCTGCGGAGAAGAAACACAAACCAGAAAATGTGAAAATATGTTACTGCCATCAACACTTACGAGCTCTCCCCTAGGATTTCATTAATGGAATCATCATCCCCTGGAGCTTTTGTGTCCTCTTTTTTCCTAATCAGAAAGAACAGAACTGTGCCCACAAGACTGATAACAGTCAGAGCAATGAAGACAGTTCTGCGATCGCCCTCTGTGGAAAAACAAACAAGAGCCATAACTAGATGTGCAGAAGAGATTCAAACCAATCCAGCTACTTTCAAACAACTAACACAGACATGCTACAGTGTTTAACACACACTAATTTTCTAGCTTACCTTCCACATGATGCTGCTGGTAAACTCCTGTCTCAGTTTTATGGTGCTAATAAAATATCGGCAAATTAAAGAAGTCCCTCGCATTCTCTGCCATGCAAAGGCTATGACCAAGGAGCAGCCCAATTAAAGGAAGTGCATAAATTATTAGCAGAAGAAAGTACATCTTTAAAGATTTATATAATTCAGAGTGGACATAAACTGCCCCAAACCCCTTCAAATTTCTAAGAGAATCTCAGCATCAGAACCACGAGCACCATGACATCACGAACTGTAGGCTGGGAAACTACAAAGGCATTAAAACCACCAAAACCTCAGAAACTGCCACAGCAACTGGAGGGGGAAACTATGCTAAACAAGCTGGTTACTGCAGCAGAGCACAGACACATCTAATACAAAAGCCATTTCCATTTACCAGTATTAAGCAGGGAAAAAAGCCAGTAACAGCAAACAGTTGTGACTGAACTAATGCATGACCCTGAAAATACTACCTATCTTCCCCCTTAGCTCAATAGCAAATGGAAACTTGTCCTAAAAATCACTTGTATATGACCACAGATCCAAAAAGAGATGGTATGCTTCACAGCTTGAAATGTCTGTGCTATTTTTATATAGCTAGTAAAATAAGATTTGATTTTTAAATGCTGTTAGGGTTTGATATAAAATTTTCTAATAAAGAGGAATCTCAAGACATTTAAGATGGAGGGAAATGTAACAGCAGAACTGTATCATGGTTATTTGCTCTGTTCTGTGGTTAGCAGAGCAGTGAAGTTTGGAATGCACAGAATTTGAGACCCCTCAGGTTCAAAGTATCTCCAATATTACCAATAACACTCAAACCTTTATGTTACAGGTGAGGGAATGCAGAAAATGACCTTTAAGTTTAGGCAGTGTTTCATTACCTAACCTGTATCTGGGGAGAACCTGAAAAGATGGAGCTAACTGAAACAAAAAGTGAACTGTTCTTTCAGCTCTGTTATTTCTGAAGCCTGATAATTATTGTTTAAAAGTCAACATCTTATTCCTGAGTGACTAGAGCAGAATTAAATCACCTGTTAAAGGTTAAACGAATTGACCATTCTAGTAGATATTCAACCTTAGGACTAAATAAGGAAAATTATCAGTAATTATGGAACAGGAAAATGAAACAGATCTGTTTACAGAGCACAGATTTCCCAGCAGCACTGATTTTGGGTTATTAAAATCTATTTTCACCACTTTTCTTAGTGAAAGCCCCCCCTTTGCCTGGCTTAAACAGTTGACAGAAATCTTTGCTTTAAAAACAGAATCTCGACATTGTCTAGCTCAAGAACATGAATAAAGTCTACTGTTCTCCAGCTCCTGCTCTTTGCCAGTCTAACATAACATCAAATGGAAAAAAATACAGCATTAATTACAATCCCATCAGGAAGTTTACTTCATAAACTATGCCAAGAAAGGAAGAGAGTTCCTTCTCCACACTCCCAGGAGAGCTGCCCCATCTCAGCCTCTGCCTCCTACACTGCTTTGTGTCAGCACAATTAATGCAGACAGGAAGTAAACTGGGATTTTTCCCTTTCTTTTCCTTTATTTCATAGCTTTATCAATCTCCAATATGATTTGGAAGAACACTCCACACCAGGAGCTTACTTTGGAATAGGATAGTGTGTATAATATACAGACAGAACACAAAATACACCCAAACAGGTGTATTTTGGCACCAAAGTGTCTGCACAGGGAAAATCCCAGAATAGCTATTGTGGAAAATCTCCTAGAAGAGACTATCTACAATAAATTGGAAGGAAAAACAAAACAAAAAAACATCTGCTTTTTAATAAGCATCCTGCCACTCTGGAGTTCATTATTTCACCTGTTAATTCATGCTACTATATTTACAGGCTGGCCATATAAACAAACAGTACCCACCTGATATATGAGTTTTTCCTTGCCAAGCAAGGTATATATACAGATTTCCAAAAATCAAGCTGCAAACAAAAAGAACAAAGGTCAACAATATATTCTATGAAAAAATTAGGGTTGCAGCCCCACAATATTACTATTCTGTTAAAAAAAAAATCCCAAGGCTGTGCAATCATGAAAGAAATAAAGACATGAGTCACTCTCCATGTCAGCTGCTACTATATAAAACTCAAACAAATTTGAGGATTCTGCCTCAAAATGCTGGCTATTCATTTTCATCAATCAATACAAGTGATGGCAAAAATGAGAAAATCTGCATCTAAGCTGCTTCTAAATCTGGATGTGTATAGGTTAGAAAGCTGACATATTTCTGGAGGGGATTTTGTAATACTTCCTTTGCAGGGTCATGTGTCTTGTCTGAAGTATTGCTTCAGCTCAAGGAAATTCTGTGCCCCCTAACTACCATTTCCCAAAATACAGTCATTCTTAATTAATGAATGGATTTAAACCAGTTTTAGAGCCAATTTTACTCTTATAAACCCATGTATTTTACTCACTGTAAAACACACGATCAGCTGGGTTTGTGGAAATTGCTATTCTGATAACATACTGAGGGGTTAATTCTGGAACTGAAAACTTTAGAAACACAAGCATGCCCCTGGTTCAGGATGATATTCTCCAAGCCCATCCCCACAGCAGCACAGCAATGCAGGCTCACCACCCTAAGCATTTCTGCAATTCATCCCCCTGGTTATCTCCCAGTGTGGTGGGTTTAGAGTTGGTTAAACTCACCAGTGCACTTACTCATTTTTTGCTGTGAGATACTGTTTAGGAGAAGGGCAAAAATAGGCTCAAAATTTAAGACTATGAGAAAGCTTTATTAACAGAACTAAAAGAATAGAAAAAAATCAGAATGAAACTTCCAGAACACTTTCTCTCCCCCTGCCCACCTTCTTTCTTTTCACCCAGATATATATTCTGGGAGAATATTCAGAACTGCTGCATAGGAGGTGGCAGAAGGATCTCTCTTCAGGAACCACTTGTGCACCTGTCTCCCATGAATCTGATTCCTTTTCAATCCTTCTCACACCATCCAACTCTACACACTCCCATGGCTGCAAGCTCCAAAAGTTTAATCACCCACTGTACAAAGCACTTTACCTCTGTTTCAAACCAGTCTTCCTTACTCTCACCCAGTGATTCCAGCTCCAGCACAGCAGCATTTGGTGAGCAAATGCTCACCAGCTCTACACTCAGCTCCCCTGCCAAAGTCATTTTGGGTAACACACTGGTACAAACCTCCTCAGCTGCTGCTCCTCCACAGGAAAGGGTCCCAATCTTTTCAGTCTCTCTTCAAGCCATCAGCTCTATCTTCTTTCATAATTTCATTATTTTTCTCTGTATCCTAATTGCATTACACTCTCATGAGAGGCATTAACAATCTCCACACAAAACACTTAATGGCCACAACACAGCATTCCCTGCCTTGTTCTCACTGCCCTTCTTGATGCTGAGACTTCTGTTGATTTTTTTTAGCTGAGCAGCACTCAAAGTTTAATATCAGAGAGCCATCAAAAACAAGATTTCTTTTCTAGCCTCTGACTGCCAGGCCCAGCTTCAGCATCTTCACCATGGCAGTGAGAACCAGCTCCTCCCTCAGTAAAGGACACAAGCTGGCACAGCCCTCCACAACCAACAGAAATGTATCCTTTTTAGCAGCTCAAGAGATGAGATCTGAATATTCGACTTTCTTTCATTGCCTGCTCTGTAATGTGCAACACCAATAAAAACATTGCTTCCATCTCTCCTTCACACAGACTGCAAGGTCCCAAGGGAGTATTTTTCGATGAAGTCTCACACTTATAAAAAGATGTAAAAAGCAGAATGTGTACACAACCACTAAAAAAACCAAAATTAACAAATAAAGTTTTACCTGAACTGTAGGAGTGCCCAAAATATTCCACTGTTTCTTCCAATGGTATTTTCATTAGAATTTTCAGTCAAGCAATTTCCCTGGGCTGTCCAGAGGACTAAAACAGATAGAAGATATTGCTCAGGAAATAAAAATATTTTAAAAGTATATTCAAATGTCATAAAAAACAGTCAGCAGAGTAAGAACAATGCTTACCAGCAGCTGCAATGCCAATAAGCACAGAGGCAGTGTAGAAAGCCCATGTAGCTGGCTGGATAAAGACTGCAATGTATAGACTAGAACAGAACAGATCAGTTCATTGAATATAAAGCTAAAAGTGGAAAATGCTCTTTAACAATCAGATACCCCCCTTAGGTGCTTCTAAATCAGCTACTCTCTCCTAAGGGATGTTGAAAAACAGCTTGTATGTGAAACACCTTTTTACCCTTCTAAGAAACGAGAATTTTTTAATGTATTTATTAATCTGAGACCATAACCTCTATTCCACAGTCAGCAAAGTCTGGAAATGCTGTGGAAAAAAAGTGCTGTTTCCAGGAGGCTGGAATACTCTGCAGTTACACACCTGCAGTATCTCTGTGAGAGGCTTTTCTTAGCCAGTACAATTTCAAATATGGCACAGGAGCCTTAGATGAGAAAAAGTTAAAGAAATATTTTCAAGGAAGCAGGCAAAACCTCGAAATTAATACTTACCTATAGAACACACCACTAACAACCATGGAGAATTGAGGTCCCACTATTGCAACCAGTGAAGGTGATATAAGATTTGATGCAGACAATACTCCATAAATAATGGACATGCTACAAAAATAAAAAACAATTAAATTCTTAAAATATAGGCTATCACTGCAACTGATTTAAGAGTCATCAGTGGGTTTCAAAATATCCAGTTAAGTACATACATAACTGACAGTCAAATATTTCCCTACTTTCTTCTGTTCCACTCACCCACAGCACTCCACATGGAAATACAGGAGTGTACAGAATTCCCTAGATTGCTGAGTAGAGTCCCAAACTATTGCAGGCAATGACATCCTGTAATTTACAGCATGCATTTGTCAAACTGCCTGAACAGCAGTTATTGTATTTTGGAACCTCTAGGCCTGGAGGAGAATGTTCTAGAACCCCATTTATTCCTCAGTGATGTTTTCATCTTCTGCCAAATACACCACAGAAATTTTACAGACATATTTTGTGCCAGTGGCATTGTTAGTTTAAATAAAGACAGTAAACCCTTCAAAGGAGCAACCAGGTTTTCCTACATGACAGATTCATTTGGCATGCAAAAGATCCCTGACCATGGCTGACGAGTTTGGCTCTGGCAGTGCAACCATGGGAATGGATTTTTGTGGATTTGCTTGTCCTTCTGACTGCTCCTCTCACATTATGTTGTATTTCCTGAGAGCTGATCCACACCACCTGTCCTACACAAACACAGTGTACAAAGGCAAACAACCAGGGTCTGAATTAGCAGTTTTATTTATTTTTAAACTTCCACCTTCTTCGCCTCCTAAGGTAAAATGCTGAGAATGTGATGACAGTATTTTTTCTGCCTACAAAGAAAATATGCAAGCCAGATATGTAGTTCAACTGGAAATAATCCAGAGCAGAACTGTGAGAAGCCTGTTTTAAACTGCTTTAAGTGTGTCAATAAATTGTGAAGTCAGCAGAACACTGCAATCTCTTGAGTGTCTCTCTACTGGATGAAACTGTAACTAAGTTCACCCTGCAAGGAGCAAAGTAAGAAGAAAATCTGTGTAATTACCTCGTGTAGCCACTGCCATGAAAGTCTGTGTTGTTTAAATTCGTGATAACGGTTTGCTGTGAGGAGAAGATCATACATTGTAATATAGATAGAATCTATCCTGTATTTTAAGAACATCTGGATTGGTTTGAAGTCAGTAACAAACTTTAGAATTATTCATTAATAGACACTACAAAGTACTTAAAAGAATTTAAAATGTTAATTACAACTCACACCACCTCCACAACAAAGATGCAGGAGATACTTAGCAGAGAAACATCTATGTTTGAAGAAGAAATGAATACTTTATTATTAAATCATGATTTCATAAGGGACCTAAAATACTTCACAAAACTTTTGCTTCACTTAAGACCTCTCTTATGTAGATAGGTATGACTATCTTAATTTTAGAAGTGGGGAAAAAAGGAGAAGTTTCAGAATAATCTTACCTTAACTATGAATCTCTGATAAGAGTTTCCATTATTTTCAGCTTCCCATTATTCCTCTGCTCCTTTTTTTCCCCTTGAATCAGCTTTAGTGATCATGAGACCATGTAGTTAGTTGGACTGGCAGGCAGATCTGATTGAAAGTCACTTGTAAAGACTTTCAAGACAATGAATTACAAGTATGCATGATCACAAAGTCTGATTCAGTGAGGTGCTAAATTCATTGCAGAATTTCTGAGATCGTTGGGCTGCACTTAAGATCTCACATAAAGTATCACACTGCACTACAACTTACAAAAACTACCCCAAGTAGTTATTTCTATATTGCAGTGAAGGACATTTATCTGCCTGAACCCAGCAAGGATCCTTCTTGTATTCAAGAGCTGTAAGACCCATGGGCTCAAGAGGGATGTTGAAACCTAACTGCCACGAAGGAACAGAACTAATAATACTGAAAGCAGCTCAGGAATCCAAAAGGGCTAAATCTGGCGGTAGCAGAATTCTAAAAATTGAAATAGCAACAGTAAATTCGCATTATCCTTTGCTCAATTTTGAGATACTAAAGAGCAGCAAATAACTTCTTCAGCTGGAAAGTGACTTGGCACTTTAGCAACTGTAGAAATCTATTTGTCACATGTTATACTCCCCCTCAAAATCCAGTTTCTTAGATTATGAAAATCTAGTTAATAATGGCATGGTTAATAATAACTTAGGCAAATATTTTGAAAGCTACTATACAGAATATAAAATATGTAAGGTTTAATGTAATTCCATTGTCCAATATCGCAAGTGTCAAAGCAGATACTATTTTAAAGTTCAAACATTTTATGTGATTAATTTTCTACTTTCTAAGCAATCAGGCTCAGTTTTATATGTAGCTATATTATCTTCAAGAAATAACCTGCTGAGTTATTTGGTTAAACACATTAATCTACTTAAAACTAAACCAAAAGAAGATAAACGTCAAAGTATCTTGCACATTAGAAAATCCCAAATAAAGCAACATTAGAGCACACAAAAGACAAGCCAAGATAAATAACAGAGATAGAAAAGTGGCATGTTTTGAAAGTCACACCTACCGCGATATTTCCACAGGATTGGAAAGCAGTGAATATAAACATAAATGAGACTCCCAAAATAATAATGTTGAAAAGCTTTTTTCCTTCCGAAGACATTTTGTGTATTCTTCCCACGTCCTCAGCTTCAGTCCGGAAAAACTCTTTTTTTCTTTTAAAAGTTTCCTCTTAACCTCTGTTTAAAAAGCAAAAGCAAAAAGAATAAAAGAAAGCAAGCTTCGAAAGTAATTAATACTTAGGGCTACTTATTAGCTGCTAGAAAATATCAATCAATCAAGAGTC
Source organism: Anthoscopus minutus (assembly GCA_013399455.1). Classification (NCBI taxonomy): domain Eukaryota; kingdom Metazoa; phylum Chordata; class Aves; order Passeriformes; family Paridae; genus Anthoscopus; species Anthoscopus minutus. Next base: position 54,419 of record VWYI01028031.1, read on the forward strand.
CTGGCAACCCTTTTAAATAACGCGCAACAAAATTGGTAACTTGAAAAAAAAAAACAAAGGTCTGGTACAAAAGGCAAAGCCCAAGATTCCCTCTCCCCGTTGCCATGAAGTTACCAGGGCTGAGTGCAGTGTGTTACTTCATGGCATCCCTTTCTCCCAAAGGAGCAGCGTTCCCAATACCGGGCAGGTTAATCGGCTCAGCTTCTCGTCATTGCTGAAATCAGAATTGTGGTCCCCGGCCTCTCAATCACCTGACGAAGGAAAGATGAGCCACTCGTCCCTTTCCATTCACAGCACAGGAAATAAGGAACATTTCAGTGTCTCGATCAGCTGACCCAGCCCTGAACGCCCTTCTGCACTATGGGAAATGTAGTTTTGTCAAACAACCTTGTCCTATTTAAAGCGGTAAAAATCTCACAGTCCTTAAAGTTATTTGTAGCATTTTTTGAGAATTGTAATTTCTAGGCACTAAATAACACCTGGCAAGATTAAAAAACCTCAGAAAAATAAAAACCCCTGAATCATGGAATCACAGAATGGTTTTGATTGCAAGGGATCTTAAAGCTCATCTCATCCCACCTCTGCCATGGACAGGGACACTTTCCACTAGACCAGGTTGATCCAAGCATCTCCTATCTGGCCTTAAATACCTCCAGGGATGGAAGTGATAACATTAACATTTTACTTCACAGTATTTCTAAATAATGAATTTAAGATCAACTGATCGAGTCATGAAGATCTCTGTTAAAACATCAGCAAAACTGAGAGAGGATCAGCCATAGATCAAATGGCTGCTTTTTTCTGTTACCATTCTTTGCCTGTTCTGTTGGGCCTCTGGGATTGGAGAATTCAACTAAATCAGTTCTACTTTAATGCTGGCCAGAAGGACAGAGAAGGAAATGCAGAATTGATTGAAGTAAATGACAAAGCACCACATTTTTTCTCTGCTGTCTATAGTAAAGGGTTTAAAGAAACAGGTCTCAAAGGGAGAAAAGTATATTAGCCCAGGAGTTAGAAAGGCTCTTTCAGAGAGTTTAAACTAGATCTGAAGTGGGATAAAGTTTGCTTGATGAACCTGATCACCTTCTATGATGAAACAACTGCATGGATGCATGAGGGGAGGACAGTGGATATTGTCCATCTTGACTCCAGCAAGGTTTTTGACTGTTTCACAACACCCTCCTGGGCAAACTCAGGACATGCAGGTGGGACGAGTGGGCAGTGAGGTGATGGAGAACTGCCTGAATGGAAAATCCCAGTTATAATCAGTGGCACTGGGTCTGTTTGGAGGCCTCTTACTGGTGTCCCCCAGGGTTGTTTAACCTCCTCATCAATGAGGGGTTGGTGCCTCCTGGGCAAGTTCGCTGATGAAACAAAGCTGGGAGGGGTGGCCGGTAGCCCAGAGTGCTGTGAGCCCTTTAGAGGGACCTGGACAGGCTGGGGAGAAGGGCAGAGAAGTTTGAATTTCAGCAAATGCAAGTGCAAGGTCCATCACCTGCGGAGGAGCAGCTCCAGGCACCAGCAGAGGCCAGGACTGACCGGCTGGAGAAGCAGCTCTGTGGAGAAGGAGCTGGGGGTCCTGGTGGACAATGAGCTGTCCATGAGCAGCACTGTGCCCGAGGGGACGAGAAGGGCACTGGTGTCCGGGGTGCATTAGGAAGAGCATTTCCAGCAGGTCAGGGAGTGCTGCTGCCCCTCCGCTCAGCCCTGGCCAGGCCTCCCCTGGAGCAGTGCCCAGCTCTGGGCTCCTCGGGGTGTGAGGGGCACGGAGCTCCTGGAGCAGGTCCCGTGGAGGCCACAGGGATGATCTGGGGACTGGAGCAGCCCTGTCCTGGGGAAAGGCTGCGGGTGCTGCAGCTGAGAGGGGCCTTGTCCCTTTCTGTCCCTGTGTGCAGGGAAGAGGCAGAGTAGGGCCCAGACTCAGCTTCAGAGGGCCCAGCAATGGCACCAGAGGCCACAGACACAAAATAGTGCCCAGGAAGTTCCATCTGAACATGAGGCAGAACTTCTTCCCTGTGCAGCAACCAGGCCCTGAACAGATTGTCCAGAGAGGGTGTGGAGCCTTCCTCACTGGAGATATTCCAGAGCATCTGGACACAATCATGTTCCATGCGCTCTCTAGGATGACTCTGCTGGAAGAGGGAGGTGGGACCAGAAAACCCCACTGTGGTCCCTTCCAACCTGATCCACCCTGTAGTTCTGTGAAATAAAATCTGCACCCCAGCTATAGTGACATATATTTAATACACGTATTACGTGCTTTTTTAATTCCCAAACTGTACTCTTTTTAAAATGTCAGTGTCAAAATAGCATGTAATTTTCATTTGTGGAGGAAAGTCAGTGTGATTATTCAGAGGCAGCTTTGCAAAGATGCAATTAAAATATCAAGGTGATGGGTTTTAAAACAAGAAAAGCTCCCTTCTTCCTTTTTAATATTTTTAATTTATAGTATCAGAATTTTAAGATTTAGTGTCTTACTCATGTCTTTTCTCCCTTATGCCAGTACAAGGTTCCATCCTGCTGCACAGCAAACTGGGCTGGTGGGCTGGAACAATTCCATTGGCAACAGCAGCAACGTGTGTTGAAATGACTGAAACTGGGAGGAAGGGGCATAGGAAACTTCCTTTGTCATTTTAGGGGAATCTCTGTAAAGATAATTTGAAAAACGGTTTCAGCAGATGAAACACCGAAATTTTTAATTAAAAAAAAATTAAACACAATTATAGTAAAAACTAAGAATTTAAATTATAATACTGAAACAATTTTTCATATCAATATTGTAATTAGATTAAACAGATAAGTAAAAAATAGTCTCAGTTCTATCCTTTTTTTAACATAGTGTTATGGAACAGCTGGGTAGAAACTAACATTGTTTTAAGATGAGAACCAGGTATTACAGTTCAGGAATTTAGGCATTTTTATGAGTGCCTGAGGTGGCAGAGCAACAACTTTTGGGGTGGGGGAGCAGCTTTCACGGAATTCCCTGGACTCTGAGAAGTTGCTTGTCACCCTTACACAAGGGCTGTGCAAATCTCCCACGTTCCTGCCACAGCACCAACTCGCAGAGCGGGCCGGTGTCAGGATGATTTTAGAATTTCCCTGCTCGGCTCTCACAGGCACCGAGGAGCCGGCAGGGACCGCCTGGGCTGAGCGCGGATCCATCGTGGCTCATCCAGAGCTGGCGGGGCCGAGGAGGCTCCCCCGGGCACCGCTGCCCTCAGGGATGAAGGAGAGCCCGCTCCGGGCTGCCCTCACAGCCGGCACAGGCTCACAGCGGACCGCGGGCAGGAAAGGCACCGAGCTCCCACAGCAGCTGCTCCGGGAGAATCGCTCTCACAGAACCCGAGCCGAGCGCCGGTTCCCTCACGGCACCCCAGCCCCATTCCCCTCACGGCTCGCCCCTCCATGTCCGCCATTTTAAACCGTCCCCGCACACCCGCCCGCGCCAAAAGCGATTCACTTCACCATCGCTTTTTTTTCCGCGGCGGGGCTTGTAACCCTTCTCCCTCCCTCCCACACACACACACACACACTGCTCTGCCCTAATTTTTTTTTTGTATTGCTATTGTTTGGGTTTTTCTACGGTTTTCAACACACATTGTTCAAAAATTTCCCCGCCTCCACCGAGCCCTTCCGGGTCACGGCGGCGGCGTTTTAGCGGCTACTTTACAAGCGCAAGGCGAATTATTAATTTAGAGGGAGATTCCCCGCGCTCCCTCTGGGACCACCTCGGGGAAAAGTAGGAAAAAAGGATCGGGGGTCGCTCCCGCGGCGCCGCGGGCGGGGCGGTGCCGCGTTCTCTTCCGGGGCGCCGCCGGCCATTTTGTGGCGTTAAGTCGCGCGCGCGGGCGGTTCCCTCTCATTTCCTCGTCGCGGCGGGACGGGGCGGCCGCTCCTGGCGCTTCGCTCCGGCCTCTGGCCGCCCCTCGGACCCTGAGGTGGGTGCTGCTCCTTACGGACCCGCGGCTTTCCCCTATGAGCTGGAGCTCTCCTTCTTTTTAGATTCGTCCTGCGGTGTGAGGCGCGTCGCCCTCAGGGCCGCGCTGGCTGCTGACCACCTTCAATCCCTCAGGTTTATTCTCTTCGGCCACCGTTGCCCCTCAGGGGCTTCTTCTCACCATGAGCTACGGCCGCCCGCCGCCCGATGTGGAGGGCATGACGTCCCTCAAGGTGGACAATCTGACCTACCGCACCTCTCCGGACACCCTCCGGAGGGTCTTTGAGAAGTACGGCCGCGTGGGCGACGTCTACATCCCCCGTGACCGCTACACTAAGGAGAGCCGCGGCTTCGCCTTCGTGCGCTTCCACGACAAGCGGGACGCAGAGGACGCGATGGACGCGATGGACGGGGCGGTGCTGGACGGCCGGGAGCTCCGCGTGCAGATGGCCCGCTACGGCCGCCCGCCCGACTCGCACCACAGCCGCCGCGGGCCGCCGCCCCGCCGGTACAGCAGCAGCGGCTACGGCCGCCGCAGCCGCAGGTGAGCGCCGGGGAACGGGCAACGGAGTTTGGGCAGTAAATGAGATGAACATTCGCTGTGCGCCTGTGCAGTGGGATTAGTTTGTTTTCATGTTGGTTGCCTAGAGAGGTAGTGAGTTCTCCGTCACTGAACCGTATGGGCACAGAGTTGAGCCATGTGCTTAAGCAGGGAGGTTGGACCGGATGACCTACTGTTGCTCCTTCCAGCCAGACAGATTCTGGGATTCTGTGTCCTTTTCCTAGTGTGTTTCACATCGGGGCTGGGAAGAGGAAAGGGAGATCTACTAGAAGTTTGTTAGCAAAGGCATGTGGGAGTCTCTCGGAATGGAAGAGTTTCACCCTGTAGTAGATTTAGCCCTCGGCCACTCGCTCTGAACAATGGCGCCCTCCTAACACTGATTTTCTTGCCCACGTGCGTCCTGTTCCGCCTTCCCTATCCCGCAGCACTTGCTCCAGTCTGTGCGTCACCTGTGAGCAACTTTTAACGCGCCTTTTTTTTTTTTTTCTTCCTGGTATGTTTTAGCCCTAGAAGACGCCGTCGCAGCCGATCTAGAAGCAGGAGCCGCTCTAGGTCCCGGAGTCGGTCCCGCTACAGTCGATCCAAATCCCGGTCTCGCACACGCTCTCGCTCTCGCTCCACCTCCAAGTCCAGGTCTGCCAGGAGGTCCAAGTCAAAGTCCTCATCTGTCTCCAGATCCCGGTCCAGGTCAAGATCCCGGTCCAGATCTAGAAGCCCTCCCCCTGCCTCAAAGAGGGAATCCAACTCTAGATCAAGGTCTAAGAGCCCTCCCAAGTCTCCGGAAGAAGAAGGAGCAGTGTCCTCCTAGGAGCACGGTAATGTACCTCGGGATCAGCGCAGGATGCATGTTACTTTATTAGAGCACTTAGGTGGGGTGTTGGGTAGTTCTTGGAACATTAATAGCCTGAACCAAGTGAATCCTAGTGGGGCACATTGTTAGTTGTTGGTTTTGGTTGGTTTTTTTTCTTGAGGAGTTGTTTTTTGGTTGTTAATTTAGGGAAATAATTACAGAAGGGTTTTCTACGGAGATTTTTTTTAAACAGAGAAAATGTTTTATTGCAAGATTAATGCCTTGGTTTTAATAAAATATTGTATGAGACGCAACCTATGATGAAAATGACTATTTCTTACTGTATTTATCCAACATCTGCATTTTCCCCTTTAAAGCTGCGGTCTCCTGTTTGCTAAAAGAATATTGGCCAGTATTGCAGATTTTAACTGATTTGGCTGATCCTCCAGGGACCAGTTTCTGTGGGCGTGTGTTGGAGCAGGTTTGTCTTACACTGTTAAAGATACACTATCCTTTTAGAACGGAAGATCGGTTCAGTGGCCGTTGTAATGACTCGAGGTAATAACTGTCCTAGAAAAGTGGCAAATTCCTTGCAACGAGAAAACCACGGAAACTAGTTTTTCCTCAAGTCGAAGTCTTGAAGAGGCATCTAAGCATACACTGGGTGGGGAAAGGATAGTGTGTCTTTAACCCTTCAAACTGTTTGGTCCTGTTTTTTAAAAGGAAAAGGCCTGAGCTAGCTCTGGAGTTAGATAATTGTAGCAAAATTAGTCACATTTTCTGTTTTGAATGCTAATTAGAGTTTAGTAGTTAAGTCTTTATGAAAAAGTATTAGTTTTGTAACTTCTATAGAACTCTGAATAATTGACTGGTGAACAGGCTGAATTGAAGTTAATGGTGGCTTGATATACAGCCTGGTGCTTATTCTCATTTGTAACTAAATATTTTGACCGAGCCTTACATTTGGCCTCCGAAGTAGAACAACACACAGGGGGGAGGTGGAACACTCTGGAAATTCCTGAAACTTAATTAACTTAGGCAAAGCCAGTTGAAACACAACTAGAAGTATCACTGAAGTCATCCACACCCAAAATAGACAAGGTAGAAACCTGGCTGAACTTTTCTCTCTTCAAACCTAGATGCTTCAGCTAAATGAGAACCCAGATAAAGGACGCCTTTGGGGGGAAAAGATCGCTTGAGTCTTCAGCCCATTGGAGAGACCCTGGCCGTGCAACCAGCTGTTGAAAAGGTTATTTTGTAACATTTTGTCTAACTTTTTACTTGTTTAAGTTGCGCCTCAAGTGGCAGATTTTACATTTTATGTGCCATTTTGTTGCTGTTATTCAAATTTCTTGTAATTTAGTGAAGTGAACGACTACCGATTTCATTATTGGCTTGGATATTTGAGGTAAAACTTCATTTTTGTTTATATAGTGCTGACTTCTATTGGAAATTAAAATTGATGGTAACTTGCTGCCTCCAGTTTCATACTGAAGAATCATGCAGCCATTATATGCTGATAGCTAACTGTCAAAAAATACTCTCAATTTTATTTTGATTCCTTAAATAAAATTCCACAAAACTTCAACTTGAAACTTACTGTAAATGCTTTTTTTTTTCTTAAAGAAAGAAAAACTTTGACTTAAAATAGCATCTTCAAATTGGTAGAAATCTTTTCAGGTGACAGTTGATATTTGCAAGGATTGTTTTATCAGACTCAATTCTAATCTCTTCTCTTATGTATTTTTGTGCACTAGGCGCAGTTGTGTAGCAGTTGAGTAATGCTGGTTAGCTGTTAAGGTGGCGTGTTGCAGTGCAGAGTGCTTGGCTGTTTCCTGTTGTCTCCTGATTGCTCCTGTGTAACGATGCCTTGTCGTGCAGAAACAAATGGCTGTCCAGTTAATTAAAATGCCTGACAACTGCACTTCCAGTCACCCGGGCCTTGCGTAAAAAAAATGGAGCATACAGTGAGCACATCTAGCTGATGATATACACACCTTATTTTTTCCAGAATGGTAAATCTTACCAACCTACATATATGAACTTACATATGAGAATTGTAATTGTTAAGCAAAGAAATGGTTCATTCCTTTGTAAGTACTGATTGGTGTATCTTTTGCTTAAGACATTCTGTACTATACCCACTGTCTCTGTAGTTAATATTAAACATTTTTTTTTCTGTGTTAACTTTTCTCAACTTAATGTCTTGGGTGAGCTTATTTTAGCTTGAAAAGATTTCTGCAATTTTACTGTCAATGTTTAACTTCTGTGTAGTAACTAAATGCATTCTACTGCTTATAAATTTTATTCACTGGGGTTGCTTTTAAATTACCGTGGGCAAACTTTAATTAGTATTGTTACTAACCCAGTGTTGTGTGGCAAGTAGTAACACACCAGGCCACCAACACAGAACCAGCCAGGTCCTGGGATGGTGTTGTGGGAGGTCCACACTGAGCAGTACAAGGAATTGTATTGCTGCGTGCTTGCCCTGGCTCACCAGGCTGCTGCTTGATGGGGGCTGATCTTTCAGTGATGATTTCTCTTGATTTAGTACCAAATGACTTGTAACTTCAAACATCCTGTGTCCAGGGTTATTGTAATGCCTTGTGTTATGCATGTATGTTAAATGGGAATGGAAACATCTGAACACTGGCAGTATGGCTTTGTTGAGGATTAAAAGTACTTTTCTACAAACTGAGGAGTTTGTATGTTCTAGGTTAGCACAGTCTCCACACACATTTACTAACAGAGGGGCTGGCTTTTGTATGTGGATCTTTGGGAAGGATTCTCAGTTCTGGGAAAGGGATCTTATGGGGATATTTTTTTATTTTAAGAGTGCAGTTACTTTTTCATGTCTGAAGTTGTGGATTTAGGTTGGATCTTACGTATTTCCAGGTTAAACTTTGTTGTGCAGTGGCTCACATGATGGAATTGAGGCTCTGAACTATTTAAAGGACTTGGGGGAGGAACACAAATTTCTCAAAAGCCATAGCTGGAAAACCAAACAGCTTTATTTTTACAATGCATGTTTTAAGAATTGCTGCTTCCCCAAAATATCCATGAGCTTTGCTGTAACCAGAACTGTTCTCTGCAGCTCTGTGCTACAGTGAACAGCTGAGTATCACCTTGTACTGAAATCTGAAGTGGAATAAACAGAAGTGCCCTCTGACTGTGCTAGTGAGATGATCATCATTTCAATTGTGTGTCTTCCTGGCAGAGAGGAGCTGGCCAAGTGCTCTTTGTCTGCACCAAAGGAATGCAAGGGAACGTTGATGCTCTTCAGTTTCCATCTGTAGAGGAGTGCCTCGATAGACCAGTCAGCACTGAGGGGAGGAAAGAGTGAAAACCTAACCCAGGTTTACCTCTGCTACAGTAACTCAAGCAGGCTGTCACCAAAACAGTAAACACAGCTGGGTTTGTAACAGTTTTCCACCTAACAGCAAATTGCTGGGTCTTGGATTATTTTCAGATTTTGTTACCTCCAGGGTTTACTGGGCAAATAGCAGGCTGACTCACAATGAAGAGCTTTTCTTGGCCAGAGTGGTGATGCCACAGAACAGTTAATGTTCATCCACAGCTGATTTGTTGTTAAGATTTGAGTTTTAAATATGTAAAAATTTACCTTCGGACTTGGTAAGTTGTCCAGAATTGAGCATGTGGGTTCTTCTCCAACAAGAAGTAAATTGTAGTTAAAATATCTTCAAAGTCTGTGTAGTTTGGGGAGATAAAGCAGTCTGGGTTAGTCTCTGGATTCCAGATGTGGGATAAATCTGCCTGGCTCTATGAAATGGTAATTACAGATCAGTGCAAGCACAGTGTATCTGTATTAGAGACCCAAGCATGACATGAAGTTATTTACTTAATCTTCTATTCCTACACCCTCAGCTGCATTTTTGACAACTCTAAGCTAGAATTACCCCAGAGTAACAAGGTCAGTAGCACAATGTCACCGGCTCGATTGACACTGTTCACAGCACTACTTGGACACAAACTCCTTGCAGTCACAAAGATACCACAGAGTATTAACATACCTTTGGGGTCAAAAAAGACATCTGAACCTAAAATAATGTCTATGGGAGCAAGAGAAAGCAGCTCTGGCGACACGCGGCCCCAGGTGAGGCCGAGGACGGGCACGTCTGGCAGGCAGTTCACGAGGCAGCTGCTGCGGCACCTCTGCAGGCACTGGGGCAGCTCCTCGCTGTCCGACAGCATCACCTGGGCACCGCACCTGGCGGCCACCACACCCGGGAGACTCACACCGGCGCCGATCTGAAACCACAGCGTGTTCATGGAGACCGCGGGCGGAGCCTGACCCGCGGATCACGAGAGGGGATACCGGGCAGGGATCGGGCGGTACCTCCAGCACTTGCTTGCCGGGCAGGCTCCGCCTGTGAGCCCACAGGTATTGGGCCAGGACCACAGCGCAGGGCCACACGTACATGCCGTACTGCGAGTCCAGCACCTGCAAGACACGGGGCGAGGCGCTGTGCCGGGGTCCCGGGATCTCGCTGTTTCCCGTGTCCCGGCTGTCCCCGGTACCTCGGGCACGCGCACGACCAGCGCCGCCGGACCCTCCTCGAAACGGTACCGCCGCGCGCGCTGCGGCCGCGGCTCCGCCATGGGCCAATCGCGGGCGGACACGTATTGGCGCCAGGCCGCGCCGGCCAATCGGCGTCTCCTCCCGGCGTGAAGTCACGCCGAGCGCCACCGCGGGCGCCGATGGCGATGAGCTGCTCGCCCAGCCGCGGCCTGCCCCGGGGGCCGCGGTTAAGCCGGGCCGCTCCCGCCCGCGCCGCTGTCCCGGCGGGGTGGGGCGAGAGCCTCCACGAGCCGCTTCCGGGAGAAGGGAGAAAACCGGGTGACACGCGGAACAGCAAGCGCGGAGTGCGGGCCCGCCGCGGGAAGGGTAGCAGCGGCGCTGGGTTCCCGGGACGGCCGCGAGACTGCGCGGCCAAGGGCGCCCGGTGCCCGCGGTGCCTCCGTGCCTCCCGCGCTGCCCTTCCTCAACATGGCGGCGCGGGGGCGCCGCTTCCAGAGCCTCGGCCAATCAGCACCGAGGCGTGGCGGAAGCCGGGGCGCAGCTGGCCAATGGGAGTGCGGCGGGGGCGGGGCCGCGGCGGCCGCGGCGGCACGGGGTGAAATTTCTGGAAGGTGCGGCCGGAGTGGGGCCGTGATCGGGCCGGGGGTGGCGGGCGGTGACGGCCCTCAGCGCCGCCGCCATGAATCACAAGAGCAAGAAGCGGATCCGTGAGGCGAAGCGTAGCGCCCGACCCGAGCTGAAGGACTCGCTGGACTGGACCCGTCACAATTACTGCGAGACCTTCCCCCTCAGCCCCGCCGCCTGCAAGGTGCGTCGGGCGGAGGAGAAAAAGGGGGATGATCTTTGAAAGGGTGGGAATAGGGAATGGAGAGGGGGGAAAATTGCGAATGCAGGGGGGCGCGACTGAGCGAGTCCTGCGTGAACGGGGAAGAGACCTGAGGGGAGCGTGGGGGGGCCTGAGGGAAATGATGTGGGGGCACGGCTGGGGGGCTGATGAGCCCTGCGGGGACGGGGATGGAGGGGACAATTGAGGCGATTGGGAATGCTTGAGGTGAAGGGGAAGCTGCGGGACGTCTGATGGGAAGCGGGAAGGGGACCTTTCCTGAGGCTGGGGTTGCCTCAGAGCTGGCGGGAGGGAGAGGACTTTCTTCCCTCCACGTGGCGAGGCGTGTGGGAAGGTCAGAGCCCGCCGGGATGGAACGGGCACCCGCGTAATTCCCAGGAGCGCTTCCCGGTGTCCCGAGGGAGTGAAATGCAGTAGGGGGTGTGTCAGCCGAAATGACAGGGTGGCCTCTCCGCCCGAGGAGCTGCCTCGGTGCGGAGCAGTGCCAAAGGCTTCGGGCGGAGGGTGTCACTGATGTGTGCAGGGAGCGGGCCAGGAGAAATGGGGTTGCAGCCTCGGGGAGCTTAAAATAACACAGAGGCAGCTCCATACCCTCGTGCTGTGCAGAGCAAAGGATATGTGTGAAGCTCCCCCCACCCCCCACAGGCAAGCGCAGTCCTAGGACGACAGTCTGTCCTATTATCTGTCCTGCTTTCCTCCCTTGATTTCACAGGATAACGTGGAGAGGGCAGATGCACTCCAGTTAACAGTGGAGGAGTTTGTTGAGCGTTATGAAAAGCCTTACAAGCCCGTAGTGTTGCTGAACGCCCAGGTGGGCTGGTCTGCCCAGGAGAAGTGGACGCTGGAGCGGCTGAAACGCAAGTACAGGAACCAGAAGTTCAAATGCGGGGAGGACAATGACGGTTACTCTGTGAAGATGAAGATGAAATATTACATAGAGTACATGGAAACCACACGTGATGACAGCCCCCTCTACATCTTTGACAGCAGCTATGGAGAGCATCCTAAGCGAAGGAAACTCCTGGAGGACTACAAGGTCCCCAAATTCTTCACTGATGATCTCTTTCAGTATGCAGGAGAGAAACGACGGCCGCCCTACAGGTAGAGTGACAGCAAGACAAAACTGGGTATTTTCCAGCTTATTGGTTGTTTCTAAATACCTGGGATTGTCTCACATAAAAAGGGGATGTTTTTATATCATCTCTGAAATGAATGTGCATCTGTAATCCTGCGGGAGAGAAGAGCAGTTCTATCATAACTTCTCCTTCTGCCACCGGTGTTGCTACAGGTTTGTGGTGTAGGGATTTTTTTTTTCATTCTGCTAAGTCAGTTTACATCACTTCTTAGATTTTTCAAAAATTATATAGTTAAGAGCTATGAAGATCAGTTTCTTGCTGTGTGTGCCGTCTGGTGTTCAGATTTTAAATAACTCGGGAGCAGCTCCTGGGTTTTACGCCAGTAGCTTATGTACCTTGTGGAATCTTGTTTAATTATGAGTCACTCCTTTTAAGGTAGAGATCTTAAGCTAGATTAGGATCTAATATGGGCACTAGTTCTTAGCTCCCCTTCAGATGGTTTTGGGAGAGAACAATATTTCATATCTATGTAGTCTTTTCAACTCTTTCTTCATTTTTGCTTCAGCTTGGAAGGGAGTGAAATGATATTTCATTCATAAGTTCAAATGCAGTAACCTTGTATTTAGGTTCTTCTAGATAAAAAAGCCATTTTTGTCTATGTTACTATGACACTTCATAGCAGTATGAGCCTAAGTTGAAGACTCCCAAGTAACTAAAGTCTTTACAGTGACATTTTAATTGTCAGACAATGCCTTTTGCCCTTTGAGTGACATGAGGCTGTGATGTGGTTTATTTGAACGAAATTAAGCAAGAGCTCATCAGTAATGGCACTTTGCTCTGCACTCTCTCATGTGTTGTAGTCCAATTGTGCTTTTGCAGGAGTGAAGCAAGAACCTGATTCCATTTGAGATCACTGAAGGAGGTGTTTTTACCGTGCTTTTCATGATTCTCTTCTAAGAACATACAGTGCTGCAGTTGAACACAAAACCACAGCGGGTGTAGTAGAAACTGAATACACTTAATGAACTAAGATCATTTACCCAAGTTAGAGGTAAATGAGATAATCTGGTTGTGACTCAATTTTTTTGCTGTCTGTGTCCCTCACACCCTCCCCACCTACTGGCACATACTGAGCTCCTTGCTCATGATCTTGGTATCCAACTTCTTTTATTTTGTTCTGGAAAATGTGGGTGTTTTTCAGGCAGTTGAGGATTTTTGAGAGCTGAGTGATGCATGAGAGCACAGTAATGTCTTCTGAAGTTAGAAGGTTCATCTAGGTACAGAAAGGAGTGTGCAGTGCTTTTAGAGCATAATTGAAAATCTTACAGGAAGTGGTGCTAATTGTATCAGGTGGATACAACCTGTGCAGGTTGATCTCTGGATTGAGAGGTGTGGGATAGTGTGTAGACCTTAAAATAAGATGTTTAAGACATTTTTATTGGCGTCGTTCTTCTTCAAAATAAAGACAGCAATTTTTGGAAGCCATTTACTGAAAAAACTATTTTAATTTGGGGAAGGGGGCTGGGGTTTGCATTCAGATTGAATTTAGGAATTGTGAAGTTTTTAATGGTAAATTTGATGTCTTGGGGCAAACTGTGTTTTGTTCATTGTAAGTATTTGGAAGAAGGGTAAATGACAGTGTTTTAAATAAGGATTTTAAAACTTGTTTGTGTAGATGCAGGTTATTGTCAGAAAAAGAGTATTGAACAGTGCAGCTGTCTGTGCCAGACAGGCCTTCATGTTTATAATTTCTTCTGATTTCTTAATGAAAGCCTTGATTGTTCTACGTGTTGTTGCATCAGCTTCCTAAGGCTAATGTGAATCTAAAGAGTGAATTTGCACTAGAAATTAAAAACATCTGCTTATTCAGGGCTTCTTTGTGAAGCAGGAAGAAAGCAGCTTGATAATCGAACTTTACTGTCCTACAATTGATGCTGGCAAATGATCTTTCAAAACCAGCTTGATTTACACCTGCACTGGAAAGGGTAGATGGAGAACTCACTGTATTTTCTGAACTTTTGCATTCTTCTTGCTGGGCATCACCTGCCTGTCACAACACGTTGGAGGGATTGTGTTGGTGCTTTAGTTTCTGCAGTCTTTCCTGCCAGTTGAACAATCGTTGTCATTTTTTCCTCTCGATGCCTGGTATGAAGTCACCTCACTGCTTTTTCTGGTGTGGTTGGTCTTAACTGCTCTGTTTGGGGGAAATGAGCAGCTGAAGGTGCTGCTGCAGTTAAACACGTACAGTAGATAAAATACTCCACTGGGAGAAATAAACCTTGTAAATGGGCAGTGGGAGTATAAACCTCAAATCCTGAATGGTCACTGGAGAATAAGTTCCATGTAGTTAAGTGTTGGAATGAAAAGCCTCTTGTGAATGAACAGAAGGCGCAGAGAGAGGCCAGGGTTGTGTAACTTGCTCTGTTCCTTGTTGTTGCCTTTTGTTCCTCATTGTTCTGCAGTTCTGATCTGTGTGAACAGCAAATTTCAGAAAACCATAGGAGAATCTCCCTGCTTAGGAAGAACCCCAACACAGGCTGTTGGGACTTAATCATGCTGATAAACTTTGAAAGCACAGATGTATTGAAGAACTGTTTAAAACAAAATACAGTTATGACATATAAAAAGTAATCTTCACTTATTTATTCCTGTCCCAATTCATATTGGTTTTTAGGTTAAACTCCTGTTATATCCTTTTGCTGCAGTGTGAACTTAACAAAATGAAGGAGCAATAGTTACTTTAAATTCTAACTGAATGTGCAGTGAACTGCTGTAATTCTATGTCTAACATGGAGAAAGGGAACTACCTGCCTGCTCTATGAATAAATCACTTTTTTTCCCTGCCATGCAGATGGTTTGTGATGGGCCCACCTCGTTCTGGAACAGGAATTCACATCGATCCCTTGGGAACCAGTGCATGGAATGCCTTAGTCCAGGGACATAAGCGTTGGTGCCTGTTCCCAACCAGCACTCCCAGAGAGCTGATCAAAGTGACACGGGAGGAGGGAGGGAACCAGCAGGACGAGGCCATCACCTGGTTCAATGTCATCTATCCTCGGACACAGCTTCCCACCTGGCCCCCTGAGTTCAAGCCCCTGGAAGTCTTACAGAAACCAGGAGAGACAGTCTTTGTGCCAGGTATGTGCAAATCTCTCCAGGAAGGAAATCTGGGAGGAAAAAAAGCATAGTTGTAACATTTCTGTGTAATAGAGATTTTAGCTTTCTTATATGGCCCGTTTCTTACAAGAGAGAGCTCATTTTGAGACTATTGAGTTAATTACTGAGTGTCATGGAACATGTATGACCTGTGGCATAGGATGGCCTGTGATACAGATGGCAAAACAAGCAGGATTTAAATTGAAGCATCACAGAAATGTAATCTGAACTAAATTGTAGTAATAGAAAGGTGTCAGGGCACAAAATAATAGAGGTGTTTGAGCCCTGGTAACTCTTATACAAAAATGTCTGAGTTTGTACATGCTGGAGCAAATACATGGCTGAATTTTGCAAATAAATTTCTTAGCTGTGAGAAACTAACTACTTGAAGGCACTGACACCTTCCACCCACCTCTCTGTGGTTATGCTTCATCTTGCATTTGAAATTAAAAGCTAAATAAAGCTTTGCTAAAGATGCCCTTCCCTCTGAGTGACTGCACACTGTGTGCCCATTGTAAGTGAGGGGGTGAGGTGAGTTCAGTACCAGATTCTAATCTCTAAATCTTGCATCATTTCTGTGCAGCGCAGCCCATAGTTTCTGTCCACATTGCTTGTCTCTAACATCCAGCTGACTTGGTGTGTGAAGGGTGCCTTGTGATTGTCTTGGCACTTACTAGTGACTCCTGAGTGTACCTTCTGTTAAGAGTTTGTAGCTGTTGGGTTCCATTAAACTGCTCACTCAGTCTTTTCTGGGGCTCTAAGTGGGTTGTAAGAACTCCACTAATTTTATCCTGTGTGGAGAAACAATTTTACATCTATTTTTAAATGAAAGGTTAGTCTGTAGTCATAAGAACCTTGCAAAATCAGCGTGGAAAGTGCTCTCCAGCTGAACAGAAAGGGCTCTGTGCAGTCTGGGTCACAATGGCTGTTGCTGTTAAATTGTCAGCAGCCAGCATGCTGCTGTCAGGTCACATCTTCAGTCCTGTGTGTGAGCTGTGTCATTTGGTCAGAGTGGAGCTGCCTTGTGTAACAAGAACCTGTCAGGCACTGGGGTGAAAGTTGAAAGAAATGAGGAAAGATGATGTGTTGGAAAACTCATCTGGGTTTGGGAGATAAGGTCGAGTTTCACCTGTATAGTGGGAAAGGTGTTCTTGAACTTGCTGTCTGCCATGCAGCCACCAATGGTCACTGGTGTTGTGTTTTAGGTGGCTGGTGGCATGTAGTCCTCAATCTTGACACAACTATTGCCATTACACAAAATTTTGCCAGCTGTACCAACTTCCCAGTGGTTTGGCACAAGACAGTAAGAGGGAGACCTAAACTGTCACGGAAATGGTACAGGTAAGAGATTTAGTGGCTTTCTTTGTATATTCTCTATTGGAAACAAAACCTAAAAATACTCATTAATGTGCAGTGTTACAATTCAAAGGCTAACCCTGAAATTTCAACTGTATTTAGGATCCTAAAGCAGGAACATCCTGAATTGGCAGCCTTGGCTGATTCAGTTGACCTGCAGGAATCTACTGGTATTGCTTCTGACAGTTCTAGTGATTCTTCCAGTTCATCAAGTTCCAGCTCCTCAGACTCTGATTCAGAGGTAATGCTTTTTACTGCAATAGGTGACCCATACTCTGCAATAGTATTGTTTTTCCATACCTGATCAGGTGCCTTCATCCTTATATTCATGCCATATGGAATAAATTAATGGAAAACAGCTAAGCCAATCTACACGGTGGAGGAGTCTGTGATCATAGCAGGTTCTGTTTGCTGAGTCCATTGCTAAATGGATTCATTCTGTTTGATCCATGTCTGTGTTATATATGAATCTGTCACTCATTTAGCTTGTGGAAAATGGCTGCAAAATGAATGTTCTAAAATTTGGGAGAGAGAAAAAATTCAAAACAGGTCAGTTATGATATGGGACCCTTCTTGACACCTAAATCCTTCAGAAACCAGAGTCTTGGAAGAGGAAGTCCTTCTAGGGACCAAAAGGAATACATTCATTGTCTTGCCTCAAGTCAGCTTTAGCCAGTGATGAAATCCAAGAACGTTTCCATTCCTGATTTTTAAATGCTTAATTTAAAATTCCCTTGATGTGTCTAGGCTAAAACAGCACCTTCTTTGAGCTCAGGGTTGCTGAGTAGCTCTTGTGGTGAATTGCACAGCACAGGCAGTTCATGAGGTTCCTCTGAATTGTGGTTTCATCTTTCCATCCTTCAGTGTGACTCTGGCTCCGAGACAGAGGGGATGATGCACCGCAGGAAAAAGCGGAGGACGTGTGGAATGATGGGGAACGGGGACACAACTTCCCAGGACGACTGCGTGAGCAAAGAGCGCAGCTCCTCCAGGTGACCCAGGGCAGCTGTTGGTTTTAAACAAGCATGGCACAGTACAAGGGAAGAGCTGGCACACTTCAGATAGGGGATTCCTCAGGAGAGAGGGATGGAGAGCAAGAGATTCCTTACAGGACATAAAGCAGCTGACCAGTGGTATCTTCCCTCTGTGAATTATTTTAATTGTTCCGAACAGAAAAGATTACTGATGTGTTTTTAAAAATCAGGGGTTTTATTTAATAAACAGTCATATTACTTTTCCTAGTTGTCTCTTTTAATAGATGAAAGGATTGGATTTTATCTTTGTTTAATGGGAGAGGTGGGATGTTTTAACTGCTATTCAGAGAGCACAAATGAATAGTGAACAGTTAAAGATGAAGAATGATCAGGCAGCACTCAGGTTTCAAACAGAAAGCCTTCAGGTACTTGTATGGTTTCTCTTACTGCTGCCTGGACTATTTCAATTTGTTCCACTGCTTTAACTGTTGAAGGCAGAATGCATCCTAAATTCCAGATGTCCGTGTTTACATTTAAATTAAATAAGTACATAAATACCAAGCAAGTTTCAGTCTGTGTGGAAGGAGGCAACATTAATATTGCAAAATCAAGGATAGATATGCTTAGGATAAAGTTGCTGAGGAAAGCAGTTCTCTGGACAGGCCAGGTTAAAAACAGTGGAACACTGGGAATCTGGGAGTATACTGCAGGGAACAACTTGAACATTCTTTGCTAAATTAAGCATTTTTCTCATATAGCAGAGGCTTGCCAAAATTCTTAAGCAAATTCCTTGCAGCTTGGTTAACCAGTGCTGCTGGATTGGCTGCCTGCCCTGCCTGCATTAGAGTACTGGCCAGCTCTTGAGCTCTTGGATGCTCCAGGTTTGGCATGGATGCAAGTGCTGTGGTGGCTTAGTGTGTGGCTTGCTAAAGAAGGTGTGCAGCAGTAATTTACCTGAGGAAGTCCATATTCCAGCATGATTCCAGCCTGACTTCCCAGTGTGTGGACTGCCTTAAGACCTGTGTGCTCCTGTAGATTACTCTGTTGTTTCCAGCAGCTGCTCATAACTGAATACAATTGAATTACAAGTACAAAGCATCATTAAAGGTTGGGGAGAACTGCTGCTTATTTTGCCCTGAAGGTTTCCACAATTTGCTTGATATGACATTGTCAAATCCCATTTTGGCAGCCAGTGTGACTTCAGGCAGGGAATGAGCAGCAGGAAAGAACAAACCTTAATTCAGACCCTGGCTTGAAAAGAAAGCTGTAAAAATGCAGATCTGTTCTTCTGAAAAACCTGTGGATTTTTAACTTATTTGCCATTTAAATTTCAAAATGAATACCCTAAATATTAAAAATTAGCACCTTGCCTAGAACATTTGCTTTTTTGGTTTCACTGTTCTTCCTCTTGTATAGTGATTGCTTCACTCTGTGAGGGTGGGTGGGCGTTCTGTTCCAGCTGTGTGATGGCTTAGTTGCTAGAAATGCTTCCAAACATGAAATCTTCACCCTGCTTAATGCTGGAGGAAGAATAAACCTGAGATTAATCTGCATGCTGGAATCTCATGCCCTGATACAAGGGGAATGCTCAAAGGCAGTTGTACCTTTTTTTGACAGGATTAGGGAGTCTTGTGGAGGCCGCAGCTACCCCTGAGGGATAACACCACCTGCCCAGAGGCAGCTGCCGATCGAAGCTCCGTTAGCAGCCAGCCAGCTCTGTTCTACCCTCTTCTGCTTCTGTTTCTCACACTCCTTAAGTTTTTGTCACTCTTCCCTGATGCAGACATCTTCATCACATGCTGTCCAAGGTTGGCTCCTGAGTAACCTATAGGGCAATGCCCTGACCACCGCATCCTTTGTGCAATGCTTTGTCCCCTCTGTGCCCCGGTGAGTGCACTACAACCCAGCTGTGGGTAAGGACATGCCAAGTATTTAATGGGTCATGGAACTGGCAAGGAAGACAACAGTCAGTTTTTAAAGAACTCTTTTTAAAACCAGCAGGTAAATGTAGAAACCTGCCTTGCTTTGACACTGTCATATGTTTACATGTTGTCCTGTACACTTGAGGAAAGGAACCACCAGCCCTTTTGGCCTATTGGAATGTCTGGTGGATCTCACACCAGAATTTCAGGAAGAACAAGGAAGAAATGAGCTTCTGCAAGAACTGAGCAGTGGAAAATGAGTCCTTGAATCTTACCCTGCTGCAGGAGATGATTGCTGTCAGGAATGGTGCTTCCAAGTGTGTCTCATAAAGTCCTGGAATACGGGCACTTGGAAAGAACCCATCAGGATCATCGAGTTCAACTCCTGGCCCTCACAGAAACCAAGAGCCCCACCCTGTGCTCAAGAGCATTGTCCAAAAACTTCATGAACTCAGACAGGCTCAGTTGTGTGACCATTGCCCTGGGGAGCCTGTTCCAGTGCCCAACCACCCTCTGGGTGAAAAACGTTTCCATGGTATCTAAACCTGCCCTCAATCAGCTTCAGCCACTTCCTTGAGTCCTGTCACTGCTCACAAGAGTGAAGAGATTGGTACCTGCCCCTGTGCTGTCCCTTGTGAGGATGCTGAAGACCCGAATGGGGTCTGACCTCAGTCTCCTCTAGGCTGAACAGACCAAGTAACCTCAGCCACTCCTCATACAGCTTCCCCTCCAGACTTTTCACCATCCTCATGGCCTCCTTTGATGCTCTCCAATGGCTTGATGTCTGTTAGGTGTTGTGGTTCCCAAAACTGCCCCCAGCACTAAAGGTGAGGCCACCTCAGTGCAGAGCAGAGCAGGATGATCCCCTCCCTTGCCTGGCTGGTGATGCTGGGCCTGATTCCCCCAGGACAGAGTTTGCCCTCTGGGCTCCAGGGCAATGCTGACTCAGATCTGGCTTGCCACCAACCAGGACCCCCAGCTCCCTTTCCACAGCTCTGCTCTCCAGCCTCCCATTGTCCAGCCTGTCCACACAACCAGGAGTGCCTGGACCCCAGTGCAGATTCTAGCCCTTGCCCTTGTTAAACTCCACATGGGTTGGTGATTGCCCATGTCTCTTAATTTGTTGAAGCCTCTCTACCTTTGAGGGAGTTGACAGCTCCTCCCAACTTAGTGTTGTTGGCAAACTTAATATTCCTTCCAGTCCTGCATAAGCCATTAATGAGGATGTTGAGCACAAGGATGACAATGGAGCCCTGCAGAATCCCACTAGTGACCAGTGCCAGCCTGGTGTCACCCCAGTCACTGTCACCCTTTGTGTCCAGCCTGTGACACAGGCAGTTGTTCACCCATCATGTAACACATTTAACCAGTTGTGAGCTGGAGAGTTTGTCCAGAAGGCTACTGGGAGAGACAATGCCCAAAGCTTTGATGAAGTCCAAAAGGAGACATCTACTGGCTTTCCTAGATCAACCAGAGCGGTCACCCTGTCACAGAAGGACATCAGATTCAAGCAGGATTTTCTCTTCATGAAGCTGTGCTGGCTGTGACTGATGCCTGCATTGTCCTCCAGGTGTTTTGGAGTACTTCCCAGAATCATCTCTTCCATGATTTGGCCAGGCACTGAAGTGAGACTGACAGGCCTGTGGTTTCCAGGGTCCTCCTTCTTCTTGAAAATTGGGATATTTGCCAGCTTCCAGTCAGCTGGAACCCCTCTGGATTCCCAAGACTGCTCAAAAATCGTTGAGGTTTTGCAATGACATCAGCAGCATCTTGAGGATTGTCAGATAATCCCATGAGGCCCCATGGATGTGTAGGCATCCATCTGGAGCAGTAGATCCTGCTGCTTTGGGGTCAGCTGGGAATTGAACATTGTCACAGTCACAGTCCTCCAGCTCAAGGCACTGAGACCCCCTTGATCCATCATCTGTGCTGAAGACAGAGGCAAAGAGGCAATGAACACCTCTGCCATGTCCGTGTCCCTGTTTGTGTGGTGACCATCATCATCCTGGAATGGGCCAGTATTATTTCTAATTTGCCTTTTGCCATTAATATATTTGAAAAAACTTTTTTTTTTTAAATTTCCCCCGTGGTTCTGGCCAGTCTTGTATCCAGATGACCTTTGGTCATAGGAATTTTATCCCTTCAGTGGCAGCAGCATTTTCTGTATTCTTCCCATGTCACCTGACCTTGCTTCCACTGGGCAAACATCTTCCTTTTTCATCTTATTTCCAAGAGAAGATTCCCATTCATCCAGCAAAGGGAAGGTGGTGTGAATGCCCCAAGCACTGAAGCAGCTTTAGCAGAGGTGACCACCAACCTGAAGCACCTTTTGTGGTCTGAATCTGCGTGTGCCCCTGAAGCAGCAACAATCCATCTGCTTCCTTTGGAACAGGTGACAAAGCTGCACTAGCACAGCACCTTTTCATGGGAAGCTCGATGGAACAGGAGAATCCTGGAGTATCTTGCACAGCAAAAACTGTGGCAGGAAAAAGTCAGCATTTGCCAGTAATTCCAATCCTTCAAGTGCAGATGTGATGTTTAGCACAAGGCAGCTGCTCACAGAGTCTGACTGGCAGGATCACATTTGCTGGGCTTGAAACACCAAACACTTGTGGGGCCGTGGGCTTGCTCAGGCCAGTGCAGTTCACATCCCTAATGGCTTTTCTTTGAGGTTATGCATTGAGACCTTTCTGAAAGTTGCAGTGCCAATTTTAAAGGACTGAGGAGGGGGACATGTTGTTGTTTTATGCTTTTTAAATATGCAATGTGTTGCTTAAGTCTATGTAGATGTATTTGTATTATGCCACGTAAAGCTCTCATCCCCAAGGGATCTTTTGGAGCTGCTGGTTTGTTGCATTAGCAGAGGCTTGTGCTGGTGGTGTCTCTGTGTGGCTGAAGGTGCTGCCAGGAAATCTGAACTTCCCATGGGCTGTTTCAGTGGGTGCTCTTCTGAGCTCCAGGAGGTGGATATAGAACTCACTTCAGCCTTTCTTTGGGAGAGAAAACTTGACAGCAGAAGTGCTGTGCATCTAGTAAACACACAGCAATGCCCAGGCACTGATGAAAGAGCAAACTAAAGAGAGACTAAAGCCTCAAATGTGACTTTCTTAAAGGTATTGAGTGTAGTGGAACCTGGAGTGTTGCTTTTCTGGGTTCTCTGATCCATTTTTAACCTTTTATCCTCCTTATTTAAACACTCCTGGGCCATATCCTTTTGTACAAAGGAATCCTAAAAATGTTTGTCAGTATCTCTGTTTATGAATCTTTTTGTGCCAGTCAGTTTGTGTAAGAGCAGTGTGGTGGTGGGGAAGTGGAGAGAAGGAAGGCTTATTGATACATTCTTTAGCTGTCCAGACTCCCAAATTTCCTGTGATAGACAGCCAGGCATAAGCAAGCACATTTGCTCTGTACCCACTGCAGATTTTTCCACGAGATTATTTAAAAAAACCTCCAACTTCTCCAATTCCTGGCATTTCTTGCCAAGGCTGAACAGCCTGGGAGCCTGCACAGTCTACGTGTGTCCTCTCAGAGCAGGCTGCAGCTGCAGCCTTTTGGAAGAATATGAGGCTTGGAGAGGCAAAGGCTCACAAGACTGCTCTGTCTCAGTGAGAGGAGTCCTTGGAGAGCTGTCCCTGCCCTCTCTGGTGGCTGGGCAGCACCTCAGTGAGATGCAGCTGCATTTGGCACATGTGCTTCAGTTTGCACAGTCTTAAAATCTAACGTGAAAGCTTCATTGCTGTGCTGGGAAAGCCACACCTCTTCCTCCAGAAGCACAGTGGGAAGATCCAGTGTGCAGAGCATTCTTCCACGCCTGTGAACTCTTCCCTGGTGTGAAATAAAGCAATTCCAGGTGAAGCTTGTGTTGGTGGGACGCCCCTCACAAAAAAAGCAGTGTGTTTACCAGACTGCAGGCATCACCATACCAGCAACCCTCTCCTGACTGCTCCACAGGGCACTTCCTGCTGTGAAACAGTGTCTGTGCAGGCTGCCTGGGAATCAGGACTCTGGGGTCTCCAGTTCTTCCACTTCTGGCTTTTGCCTCAGCCACTTTGGTGAGTCTTTGAGCAGTGAGGAAATCCCTACCTCGTGGGGCTGTTGTGAGGCTGAACTGTAATTGCTGTGTAAGATGCTTTGAAGCCATCCATCCACAGAAAGTGTTCTGTTCATCCTGAGCAACCTGAGACTTGCAAGCCTGGTGGGAGCTTTTTGTAGCAGAAAACATTGGGGATGTTGTTCAACACTCTTTGCCACGTGGTGTTCTGTGGTGGCCCTTCAAGAATTACTGTACAAAAATTGTATAAGAACAAGAATTTCTGTATTCACCAGGATTGAACTGTTGCTGTTCCACAGCCTGCTCTAAAATAGGAGGTCCTGCTGCTAGAGCAGGATCTGTTTTTTAATAGGACTAGATGCAAGTCTCTCATCAAGGAGTCAGCTTCGCTGGGGGGAGCTGGTGCTTCCCAGGCCCTCATTTCATGCTGGGTGAGTGAGGAACAGTTAAAACTCTGCTCCTTTTGTGCCTCACTCCAGGCTTGTGGGAAGCTGGCTGGTGAGAGTGGGCTCTGTGCTCTCATTTCTTCAGGCTTCTGCTTCTTGGGACATTCTTGTTTCTTGCTCCAACCCTGCTGCTTTTGTACACTTAGAGGCCCTGGATGCAGCTGGTCCAGCACCCTGTGGGTCCCTCATTTCCTTGAGCCCCAGAGCAGCAGCACAGCTTTGCCTCTCCTTTTGGGGGCTTTGGGGGCTGCCCTGTTCCCGCTGCCCCGGCAGAGAGCCTCTGGCTGGGTGCCATTGTCACAATCCTGCCTGCTCTGGGAAAGGTGATGGGATTTGGGAGCTTTGGCTGTGCTTTAGAGCCTGGTGACAGGCACAAGCTCCGAGAGTTGAGGAGGAAACAACCCAACACTCCATCAGAATCACAAATGTGGACAAGAGGCACCAGTCCCAGCACCTGTTCCCTGCACAAGTGCTGTGGGAGCAGGTGACACTGAGGAGCCTCTGGCAGATCTTCCTCCCCTTTCCAGCTTGTGTGTCCTGGCTCCAGTTTGTCTTCTCAGTTACATCACACCTCTCCAAATGCTTCAAGGAAAGAGCAACCTCTTTCAT
Source organism: Anthoscopus minutus (assembly GCA_013399455.1). NCBI lineage: Eukaryota > Metazoa > Chordata > Aves > Passeriformes > Paridae > Anthoscopus > Anthoscopus minutus. The sequence goes on from VWYI01028031.1 coordinate 78,682, forward strand.
AGCTAACCTCTACTCTCCTCCCCCAGTCCCCACTCATTGTGGGCTGGGAAGCAAGGCTGTTGGCTGAATCCAAACTGAAGTGCCTGTGTGGGCACATTGTAACAGGAGGTTTTCAGCATCCCCCTTACAAATGGGGGAAGGAAAGCGTTACCCATTCATGTGACAGTCCCACTGTCAGCTCCAAGCCCTGCCACTGCCCTTAGCTTTTGTCACCCATCCAGCAGAGCTGGGATACTTGTCTTGTTTGGATGATTGTGGTTTTGCTTTTTATTTTAAATAAAATCTATTATTTTGCATTATCCTGTCACTTTCTTTCATACTATGATCTGAGAAACCTTACAGGTGTGCACTTCTGTTTCCCAAAGTGCTAAATGTGTCAGGAACAGCTCTGGGGGTGCTTGAGGCTTTGCCCATCTGTGTTGGGATGTGATTTGGAAGCTGCTGGGCTGGCACGGGCTTTGGGAGGTGAGTTTTGTTGGTAAATTTGTTACCAGACTCCCCCACCTGCTCTTTGGGCCTGCCTGGCCTCCCCAGTCTGTGTCACAAGAGGTTTCTGTGTTGTGTTTCTGGTGCACTCTCACTGCTGAGAAGGGGTTTCATCTTCCAGGTATTGTGTGTTGCTTTGGGAGGGCCACCATGGTAATCAGAGGGATGAAGCACTTCTCTCTCCTGAGGAGAGGCTGAGAGAAACGGGATTATTCAGCCTGGAAAAGAGAAGCCTCCAGGGTGATCTAATTGTAGCCTTCTGCTCCTTGGAGAGAACCAAGAGAGATGGAGAGAGACAATTTACAAAGACTTGGAGTGACAGGACAAGGGGCGATGGCTTCAAACTGGCAGTGACTGGGTTTAGTTTGGATATTGGGATGAAATTCTCCCCTGTGAGGGTGGTGGGGTCCTGGCACAGGTAGCCCAGAGAAGCTGTGGCTGCCCCTGGATCCCTGGAACTGTTCAAAACCAGGCTGGACAGGGCTTGGAGCAACCTGGGAGGTGTCCCTGCCCACGGCACAGGGGGAACAATTTGAGCTTTAAGGTCCCTTCCAACCCAACCCGTTCTGGGATTCCATGATTCTAAATAAGCCCTACAGGGCTCTGTGGAAGGGCTGCACTCCGAGCAGAGGGGCTTGGGGCAGAGCTGCCTCAAGGAGCCTGGCTGTGAGGTGGAAGAAGGATTAGGAAGGTGGAGAAACTTGTATGTTTTGTCAGTGAGCATTGTTGAAACTAGTAATTGTAGGTAAATAATCTGGAACAGAGTGTGAGACAGCAGCTCTGAAGCTCTTGAAATATTTTTAGCAATATATTGTAAAATGAAACACCTAGAAGAGTAAATGGCTTTGTGGCAGCAGACAGGCGATTCACTCATTTCCATGAAAACCTCTGTCCTCTCCAGACACTGCTGGAGACATTCTTCTTTAGTGTCTCCTATAAAGCTTTTTTTTTTCTCCTTTCCAGTTCCTTCAGCAGCTCTCCCTAGGCCCAAGCTCACCACCCCTGCTCGATGCACGATTAGCACATGAGCCCCTCCTCTCCTTGTGGATGATCTGGGTGTGTCCATGCCTGCCTGAGTTAATAGTGGCTGGAAACTGTGTACAGCCACTGTAGAAATGCTTTTATAACTGATCTCTCCTGCTTTTCAATCTGGAGAGGCAATTTAGGTGCTTCAAGATAACCTCACCATTCTTCCTCATTTGCTGGTAGCTCCTGCAGTCCCTCTGTGGTCCTTGCAATCAGGACTTGATTTATTTTTATTCCTCTTGATTTGTCTACACATCTTCCTTTTTGTGACAGTTGCAATTTCATTTCAACAAGGAGGAGAACACACTGATATTTTAATTACTGCTGGGGAGCCTGTGCTGCACCCTTGCCAATTTTCCTGCTTCTTTCCTCCAGTCTGATGTAGAAGCAAGTAACCCTTGCTTTTTCTTTTGTGGCAGTTGGAAATCATGGAAGTCATGGAGCAGGGCTGTGTCCCTCCTGCAGTGCCAGGCATGGCACTGAGCAGCTGCATGTTTAAGACTGGTTTGGGGTTGAATGAACAGGCTTGCAGCAGAGTTTTTCCTTTAAGGCACATAAAGACTCCCCTGTGGGGCTTCTGTTCCTGGAGAAGTGTGGATCGATCAGGTAGAGCTGGTTGGGAATGTGTTCAGAGGGAAATAATCATTCCATGTCCCTTCTGGTCTGAGGCCTGGTGGCTCCCACCTGTGTGTGATGCCTGTGACTGTGTATGTCCTGTCCTTCAGCAGAGGGGCCTGGAACTGGGGCTGCCACTGGAACAAATCCTGCCTGGAGCAGGAGGAGGGGCAGGGCAGCTGCAGCAGCAGCCATGTCCTGCTTGCCCCAGCTGTGCTGGCAGGGAGAGGTGGACCAGGGCTGCAGGGGAATTCCAGAATTGCTTTTCTGCTGCAGCACTGCTTGTTTAGACCCAAGGCTGTGTCATTTCTCAGCTGTTCCACTACAGCTGGGGCAGGGGCTGCCACTATTCAGGAGCTTTTGGAATATCAGCTTTTATCAGTGTGCTGTCAAGGGCAAGGCCAGTCATACTGGTTTAAGACTTTCAAGACCCTCAACAGCAACTCAGAACCTGCCCTGGGTCAGGGATTAGATTATAAAATTAATTAAGTTCTTGGAAGAACTGTATGGGTGAGAGCAGAGGCCTGACAAGCAGAGGGGGTAGTGGCAGGAGCTTAGGGAGAAGGTCTAGAAACAAATTCTTCAAGGAGAGCTCTTGGGTTGGATAATTTCTTTTGATGGAAGCAAGGTACAGCCATCCCCACCCCGGGGCTGAGCTCTGCCATTTGTGAATTGAGCCCAAATATCCCTGAGTGAGCACACAGCCAGATTTCAAAAGACAGATGATAAGCCAGCCAGGTAGGGGAATGACCTCCAAGCCTGAAGAACAGTGAGTTCTTCAGGGGTGTTTCTTGGGATAGCTTCTTATTCCTGGCATCAAGATGGAGAGGGCTGTGTTCTTGGCAAGGAAAAAGTGGTATCCATGACTGGGAGCGTGACTGGGGCTTGCAGAAATAATCTGAGCAGTTATAAGACTGCTCTGTGCTCAAGCTTTATGTGAGGGAAAATGGGAGGATCTGGGAACATAAAATTCTGGCTTTTCCCCTTGGAAGCCAGCATGTATCTACACACCACACTGCACAGGGGCTTGTGGAGCCACATGTGGGTTATGGCTGGGATGCAGAGGCGAGTGTTGGAGCTCAGTGACCTCCTTGCTTTGGGTGAGAGGGAAGCAGAGGATCTCGGAACAACACCTGCCTGTACAGCTCACAGGCTGTCGAGCACTGAGAACGTGTGGTGTTCGATCAGATCCCTTTTGTGCCTGTAAAAGACTGTCCTGACGGTCCCACGCCCCATTCCTGCATCCTGGGAGCGCTGCCACCCTCAGCAGGAGCTGGCCCGGCCCAGTCCCTCCCGCAGGCAGGTTTTCAGCGCAGCATTTTCCGTGCCGGGGCTGTTTCCCGAAGCAGTTGTCACCGCGGCTCTCCTGAATCCCCCTTGGTTGACAAAGCTCTTCAGCTGCTGCCGCCCTCGGCTCCCGCTGCGGCCGTGTGAAAGCGGCTTCTGTGTGGAGCCGGGGCTGTGCCCGTACCCAGCCAACCCCTGCCCTGCCGGGGCTCTCGGGGACCGTCCCCTGCTCTGCAGGGGCTCCCTGGGAGCGGTTCCCAGCCATCCATTACCTGTCCTGGGACTCCTGGGGATCATTCCGGGGGCCATTCCCTGCCCGCCCGCAGCTTTCGGGGACCGTTCCCGGCCATCCCCTGCCCGTCCCGGGCTCCTAAACCCTGCCCTGCCGGGGCTCTCGGGGCCTGTCCCCAGCCATCCCCTGCTCTCCCGGGCGCTGCAGGGCGGTTCTCCTCCCGAGAGAGGGCAGCGCACGGCAGCTGCTGCTGCTGCCCAGCTCCGGGCTCAGCCCGAGCCTGGGCTGGGGCGAACCCCTCCCAAACCCCTCCTGCCAGGACTCCGAACTCGCCTCCCCTGGGGCTGGCGGGCAGCCCCAGGGCGGAGATCCTTGGCTGGGAGCCTGCCTGGCTGAGCCGGTGTGTGAATCCATCCCCTCCCGTCCCGCAGCGTGCATGATGAAGCCGGAGGCATCACTCGTGCCTTGTAAGTTGATAGGGGAGCCCCAGAGATACCTCCGTGCCTCCCAGCGGGAGCTCTGGCCAGGGGCCAGGCCGAGTTTACTCCATCAGCTCCCTCTGGAGAGCCACGGGGGGACAAGTCGGCATCACACGGGACCTGCTGGGCCCAAATTCTGCTTGGGGGATCATCCCCATCAGATCACATTCTGCAGGAGCTCTCACCCCAGGTCTAGATACGGGGAGCTGAGCTCTGCTGCTGCTCATGTCACCTCGTTACTGCAGCAGTTTGGCTCACTTGGAGCGGCTCTTCTGGCAGATGTGTCCTTGCTGCTCCTGGCTGTTACTCTCAAGACCCAGGAGTGTTGTTTTTCACAGACATCCAAACCCTGCAGCTCTCACAGCTCCTGTGAATGCCACAGGTTCCAGCAACCTGAGAGGGAATCACTGCAGGTCCAGAGCCAGGAGCTGCTGAGTACCTCTGAAGCTCCTGTTGATTCCCTTGTCAGAGATTCCAACCTCAGGAGAAGCTGTCAGGACCAGCTTCTCTTATTTTAAGGCAGTGATAAATCCTGCTCAGAAGGGTGCTGGCTGAAGTGCTCTGTCTGCGTGCTGGGTTAATGCAAGCCACATGCTGCTGCATTCCTGAGCGGGCAAACACCCTCCAACACACTTCCAACCAAGAGCCATGGAAAATTTATACTGCCAGGGAGAAAGAGCAGGAGGCGTCCTGGGTGTTAGCAGTAATTAAGGGCACTGTGACAGCTGGAAACGGAACACCCAAACACCCCGTGTCACCCCATTAGCAGCTCCCGGTGGCCAGTTTCTCCCAGTCTCACCCAGAATTCCTCCTTGTGCCCAAAACTGACAGTCCATGTGGGCAAGCACGCAGACCCTGAAACTTCCCCACCCTGGTTCTGTCTCTGACCGTGAGCAATTTCCAGGGCTCAGAGGAAGCCTCCAAAAGCAAGTGATGCACTGGACTCGGGATGATGCCTTCATGGCTTCTGGGATTAGGGCAAGTAGGGGGAAGAAGGGACCAAACACAGATCGACAAAGCTGCTGAAGCAAAGAGAGCTGTGACGCTGCCGATCTCCGGCTGATTTGGCTGAGCTCCAGAGCAGCTCTGAGATCGGGACCCAGGAAATGCAAAGCTCTGCGGGACGAGGGGAGATAAGTACCGTGGTTGGTTGTTGCTAAGAATACAATTATCCATACGCTAACGATTGCCTGCCTGATAGGATTACCAATAAAGACAAACGCGGTGAGGATCATGGCTTCACTTCCTTCCCCCCACCCGGGAACTTAATTCCATCTTTGTTTGAGTTTTGTCTTTTGTCAGTTAATAAAAAAACCTCTGCTCCTGGCGGTGTCTCTGGAGCCTTTTCCCTGGAAGAAACTTTCCGGGGTGAATTCTCATGACTGCTCCCCTCACATGCATCCCCCTCTGTGCTGGTTTCACCCTGACAGGAATAGTTTAGGCCTTCTAATTTCAGCCTGCTTTATAAAAGGTTGGCTAATCCTCCCAGCACTCTCGAGAGGCAGGAAATCCTCAGTGGCAGAGTCTGGAGGGACCTGACAACTCCTTGGCCACTCTGCTTGCTAGTTTGTGATGGCTTTTGGGCACATCCTGGTTTTTGAGTCTCCTGTTTTTAAGACCTCCCAGCAGCCCAGCTGCTCTCTGCACCAACTTTACCTGGTGGGTATAACAGCAGTTTATGGCACTAATATCCCCTGCAGCTCCTGGGGAAGGTGGAGTGATGCTCTGGAGCTTGGCATGGATGTGCTGCCAGATGCTGCTCATCCTGGGGAGTCAGGACAGCCCTGCCAGCCCCTCCAAGGGCTAACAAGGTGCAAATACTCATTAAACACTGCCCAGAGGACAGCCGGCACCCCAGCGTGTGAGAGCTCGCCAAGCCCTGGGTGCCCGCGCACGGAGCAGCCTGGGAGACTGACGCCTTCCCATTGTTCGAATGGGATCCGTTAACGAGTGACAGGACAAGAGGAAACGTCCTCAGGTTGTGTCAGGGCAGGTTTAGATTGGGTATTAGGAACAAGTTCTTCACTGGAAAGGGTTGTGATCTCAAAAGTCTTTTCCAATATAAATGATTCTAGGATTTGACGATGCAAGCCACTGCCGAGCACTTTGGGAATGACTTTGTGGATATAAGGCAGTGCCTAATGAAAGATCCCCTTGTCCCAAGCTGGACTGTCGCATCAAGCAGAGCCGGGCTGCTCGCAGCCCAAGCCTTCCTCTCCCTGTCACCCCTTCCCAAATCCCACCCCTGGGTGCGGGCGCGCATCCCCTGCGGGCGGGGAGCGGGGCCTGGCTCTGGCTGCCGGCTCGGAGGGGGCGGTGGGTGCCGGGGCCGGGGGGGCCGGGGCGGTGGGCAGGGCCGGCGATGACGCCGGGTAAAGCCGGCCGAG